>CM034082.1:28914106-29116606 GCA_019845555.1 Aristolochia fimbriata
ATACCCAGCCCCCCCATTTTCCTAGGAGAGCACAAGTCTTTTCGGCACACTAGATGGTATTTGAATGCTTCGGATGAGACTCTCCAGAGAAAGATCCTGAATAGTCTCTCAATGCCATTGACCACCCTGGCTGGACAATGCAGGAATGAGAGGTAGTGTGATGGTATGCCACTAAGGCAAGCCTTAATCAACACCAATCTTCCAGCCTTAGATAATAGCCTACCCTTCTTAGAAGATAGTCTCCTTTGTACTCTCTTCAGCACTGGATTCCATAGGCTCCTTGCGATCCTCCCTTGAAACAACAGGAGACCCAAGTATGTTCCAGGAAGAGTTCCCACTGCACACCCCATCCGTGCTGCCATTATCCCAAGAGTCTCCTGGTCCATGTTAAATCCATACATTTCAGTCTTCTGCCAATTGACCTTTTGACCTGAAGCAATCTCAAAGAGCTGGATTGTGGCCTTCCAATGAGTAATCTGCTCCAATGTTCCCTCTCCAAAGATGATTGTGTCATCTGCGAATTGGGCTATGGGGATGATACCTTCGGGTAACGGGTTAATTAACCTGCTGGCTGTTATGGCTTGTTTGACCACCCCGACCAGTCCTATCATGTTGAAGAGTAAGGGGATAAGGGATTGCCTTGTCTTAAACCCCTCATACTCTTGAACTGCCCAAAGACCCCTTCATTCATGAGTAGTGAGAAGGATGCACTGGTAATGCAAGATTGTATCCATCTTATCCATTTAGTCCCAAATCCAAGCTTCCACATCATGATGGTGAGGTAGGACCAATCCACCCTATCAAATGCTTTTTCCATATCTAGCTTCAAGATCACCTTAGGCTGTCTAGACCTAGCAAATCTCTCTGCCACTTCATGAGTTAGCATAGTTACATCCAGCAGTTGCCTTGCTTGCACGAAACCATATTGCTCTCTGCTAATGATATGATGTTTGGGAGGGCGCAAAGAGAGAGGCAGTGGGAGTGGTGGAGAATTGAGGAGATTGTTCACCGGCCATGACGAGAAAGAGGAAAAATTAAGGTTTGTGGTTGAACGAGGGAAGAGGGAAGCTAGGGTTTTAGGCTGTACTCGGGTTCTGGCCTGATTCCATGTAAACTAGTAATTTTCTATATTGATTTGATTGTAGAATGATACATATATACACTTCGTGAGTGTTTGAGTCCTAGTCTAACGAGGAAAGATTACAAGAATAAACCAAAGAATATTAGGTTTACAGGATGAAAAGATTACATAATTTGTGATTGATTAGGTGTCTAGAATCCCGGTAGGATTCTAACTGTGCCTTCTGCTGTACCTTCGCATGGAGGTCAGGTGTAACATGGGCTGTAACATTTGCTGAACCTTGATGTCTAACACCTATCTCTCCATGGTAATTCACACCATAGGATGACATTATGACAACCTTCGACTCTCCTTCAATATATAATGGGCCTTGGAACAAGGAACTTTTAAAGCATCGAAGTCCCTGAAGTAAGCTTCTGAGTTCAGCTGTTGTTGAATCTTGTACTCCAGTGGGTCCATCTTAGGTTAACAGGGTTTCTCCTAGATGATTTCGTATTAACCACCAATTCCAGCTGGCCCTAGGTTCCCAACGAAGGACCCTTCAAAATTGAGTTTCAGTATTGTTCTGGTGGGGGAATCCAAGGTATAGTGTTTTTATGGGTTGTAGGTATTTCTCTTCAACCCCCATTAATTTCAAATTTGTGCCCCTTCAAGTTCATGAAACTCTCTCTAAGTTTTGAGGTAATCAATGACTTGTTTCAAAATAATGTGGAGTAATGCTAGCCACGGTTGAGCCTTGCTGTTGAACAACCTATTGTTCCTTTTTTTTCCGAATCAGCTAGGGAATGAATCCTAAACAAAAGCCATACATTGTTCTCCGTTTCCTGCCTAGCCCCATACTGGGAAGCACTGTGCTTTTCTCTCCAAATAGCCCAAGGAAGAAAAGCCAGATTCTCCAGTTGTAGGGACAATGAATGAGAAAATGTGTATTAGTTTCTAAAGCATTTTTGGACAGTGGGCATGTATTTCTGGGTAGCTTGAGTTTGACGCTTGTTGACATGTTAAGAAAGAATGAATTTAGGAGAGGTGGTCACCCCTAGTCACTTTGGGTCGCTTCCACTTTCAATAAATGTGACAAAAATAATTTAGGGAAAGTGGTAAAAAGGAAGAGTAAGATGAAGAATGAAACAGCTGCACAGGTAGAACAATTCAGCTTACCTACTTCCCGTCCTCGTCCTGCCCCTTGAAACTCCTACCTGAATTCTTCAATAGACCTTCCACGGCATGGAGTCCTGTTATGAGGTTTAAATAGTACTGGAAAGGTTGGTCAATGGAGCTGGTTTAGGAGTAAAATTGTCTGTCCTCAGCTTCAGAGGGGTAGGTTGTGGTACTCTATTGTTAGACCCCTGGTGGACCTGGCTCCAATCTGATTGTGTTTCCTCTTCACTGCCAACTAACTTCTTATAACAAATGCTTCATTCTTCGTCTTCCAAAAAATTAAGTCTGATTATTGCGTTTTGACATCATTAACCATCATTGCTTTTCTTTTGCTAACAAGCAGCCTCTTGAATATAGCAATTTAATCAACTTTAAATCATAATACAGGATAGTCAGAGGTTTCCTGGGCAGGGAAGGACTCTTGGGTCTGCTCGAACTCAAGCTGCTTCAGATTCTGATTTAAGCCTACAAGCTAGACTTCTAGACGACCATCTATCTGAAGGAAGGTATTATAACCCGGAAGGTTCTTTTTTTCCCCCTTAATGTGTGTTAGATCCAGCAGCCCGGCTTGTACCCCATGAGACATGAACCCAGCAACATACAGAAACCTCAAAACTATCTCATGGAAGATGTGTAAGCAGGCTGTTGAACTTGGACCGAGGAGACATGTCTGTTCTGGTTCTTAAAAGAAATAGTTTCTTCAGTCTGCAACAGTCCTTGAAACTGAATGGGTTGAGTCTCTAATTTTAAGTGGCACAATCAGTTCAATTGTTTATGCATCATTATTGCTCTGTCATTAGCAGGCAGTCAACAGCTGATAATGTAGGATCAGCAAGAGCAGTTGCAGAAACACCCACGCCTAATCAGGTTTCCTTTTTCTTTTGAACAGCATTTAGGATTTTTCTCTTTTGCATTGGAGTGAGTTTTATCTTTTTGATCAATTATGCCTGTCTATTGGTACCATTTGATCCTCATCAGTGAAGTCTTGAAAAATTTCGTGCAGATTTCTGGTAGCTTCGATGAAATGGTCGAGAAACTTGTCACGATTGGTTTTGAGAAGGTACTCCACTAGATCTTTACACAATTAGGCAGTCTTCAGATTTCTGATTTTCTTCCTTTGGAATGAAAAACTGTTTTTGGAAAGAGAAAACATCCGCTGTCACCTGTTTCCTTTTCTAGCTTAAGGATTCCTAACATTCTGACCAAATGCAATAGGTGAAGATAGAAATTTGTTGAAATGAAAAGCTTTTTGTTGTTGATATTAGATCATTCAAAGAAATTTTGAATAAAATAAAAAGTATAGTGGCCGGTAACATGGCTACAAGATATTGATGGATCTGAATATATGAAACAGAGAAGTTTCAAATCACTGTAGGGCATCTGACACGATTTAGCATGGTTTAGAAAGTCGGTTCCCCTGCTAGATGAGAGTGTTAGTGACTTGTATAGTGAATCAACTCTCTCGACTATTTACTCTCCCGCTTCATCAATGCAGACTCAGGCAGAAGTTGCTCTAGCCGCTGCTGATGGTGATCCCAATCTTGCAGTTGAAATTCTGATGAGCCAAATGGTATAGTGCCGCATCAATTTGGATTTTGATCCTTCTCGCTGCCACTCTTTTAACTTTCTGCTAAATATATATCGTTGTTTGCCCAACACAAGCAGGAATAGACTCAAACCAGTACGCAAAAGCATCATCACAGTCCATGCAGCTCAGTCTGGTTCCTCAATGCATATTACCTGAATTAAGTGATGGCATTGCTGTAAGGCTGCGTTTACACATTTAAGAACCTGTTGACCAAATCAAAGGGGAAAAAAGAAATTCTCAAACAAACTTATACACTGCTCGCACCAACTGTATCATCTTCAGTTTCATTCTAGCCTGATCAATTCAACTGAGCGCTTCAAGTGAATGAATCTCCAGACAACTGCTGCTTGACACTTGAAATGATATAGTGCTAATTGCTCATTACCCTCGTTAAAATATAAAATGTCCACATCAAGTTTCATTCTTCTTTCTCTATGCTAAAAGTTGAATTTGAAATTGCTAATCTTGCATTTGCTGCCCTACTTTACATTTAACTAGCCGAAATGCATCCAAAAGGTGCACACGGTGTATTTATCTGCGGCAGAAGCGACGCTTGGGTACATGGTTTTTAATTATAGGTCATATATACTCGTTGCTGATGGATTTCTCAATTGCTTCCACGATTCTCCTTGTTGTAGAAAAAGAGTTCAGTTGGGATCACGGGTTTTATTTTAAACTCGTGAGCTTTAACCAACGAATTTCTAGAAAAACGTGCCAGGCAGTGAGGAATCACGTGCCCACGTGAAGCTCCTGTAAATTGATGCAGATAACAGGAAGGGAGTTTCTGAACCAAATCACTTTCAGGATCTCAATAGAAAATCAAATGGCCTTTCTTGATATGAATGAGAGCTACATTAACTATCTTGAATCCACTTTACAGAATCAATTCAAGAGAAATTGCACATTTTCTGACCCAGACTTGTCTCATAGATCTGAGGAAATACCAATATACCAAAATTAATCATCTACACTGATAATGACAGCTCAAAAAAAAAATGAAAGAATGAAAACAGGATCAATTACAAGGGAGGCTCAAAGATGGTAGACCAACGAAAATAAGCCAAAAACAACAAAAACGATCCTTAATAATGGCCTCCAGCAGGTCATAAGTACATTTGAAATAACGCTCAGCCGTACACAGCCAGACTCGATTGAAAGACAGGGTTGGAAGCTTGAAACAATCTCAATTCCAACAACCAGATCAGTATACCTGCATAAATGCTTCATGAGTACAACATGGCGAATGTTGCCAAGTTAGATGGCTTCTTATATCCATCCACCTTCAATTCACTAACATTAACACAAAGAAGTATACGCTAGATGTTTCTACATTACTCAGAAATGAAAGTATCCAACACTTCCATTACGCAAACTACTTTCCTTATGGATTAGTAAAGGCAGGAAAGAAAATAGGAAATATTATGTTTACTACAATTTCAATATATTAAGACACAAAAAAAATTTAAAAATAAAAAATGAAAAATAGGATTAAAAGGAGCAAAAGCTGCATAAATTCAGGAAACACGGATTCTTACAAATAAAATTATTTAGAACTTCAAAAGATGATGCCTGCTTTAGTACTTATGTCAGAGGAGAACAATTTGTACCATCAATATTCGAGAGAAACAAAAGAACTATGTTAAGTAACATAGGAGCCATCTGTTTAATTTTTGCAATGATCAAAGCTTTAAAATGAAAGAAAACATTAGTAATACAGTACATTTATTCATTTTCTTGATTTTTCTAAAAAGAGTAACGATATGAATTCATTACTCTAATTTTTGATTTTACCTGTTATGGCATGTCTGAAGCATTGGAAGCATTGGTAAAGAGTTGGGCATCTGGCCTTAGAAAATGCAACACTTGAAAGTAGACATCCTCTGTATCACCTCTAGCCTCTCCAATATGTACTCCTGGCATTGCTACCAAATCTTGAAGCTGCAAGCCCATGTGGTGATGGTGTCCATCCATGTGAACCAGAACTTCCTGACTGTGTATTCTTCCTCTTAACAGGAGAATAAGACCTAGCATACCAACCATGTGTAGCAGGAGTGTGAGTAGTCTTGGACCATCTGGATGGAGTTGAAGACTCCCATTGATTTTCTCTCTTTTTATTTTGATCAGGCGTATTGACAGGATCATCAGGAATCCAACCACCTCTTCCCTTGGGTTTTTTGGGGCTAATGGTGCGAGGAAGATCTCCTATATCATCAGGAATCCAGCCACCCCTTTGTCGACGTTTTTTGGGACTCCTGTTATGTAGATCTCTTTGGTCATTGTTGGCCCATCCATCCCCCCGTTTAGGCTTCTTCCCGGCACTCATGTTCTTTCTCTCTTCATATGGCTTCTTTTTCTTTTTGTGGGAATTGTTCACTTCAGAAGGTACAGATTTAGAGCCCTTTTCTTCATACTTTCTCAACTTCTTACCTGAATTAGAAGTTTCTCCTAATGTCCAAGGAGACTGCACAACAAACACATTAGAAATTGCTATTTAGTTTGCGGTTTTCCAAGTTGGAGGTAGGTAAAGACAAAAATTTTTTCAAGCACCTTAGAAGATTTTGTGCAACCCCTTGCAAAATGCCCTTCTTCTCCACATTTGAAGCAGCTCAAAGCAACAGTCCCACTCGTTTCACCCCGCAGCTTTGCACATGCCTAAGTAAGTAGCCTTTCAGTAAATGATAATGGCTAAAATTGATCAAGCTGCACATTAAGCTTCATTTAAGCCACTTAAGCAGGGAAACACGTAAAAATGACTTACTGATCCAGAATGGCCAGACCGTCCACAATTGTAACAAGAAGCTTCGATAGGATCGCAATCTAGTATATCAGCACAACAGAGATGGCCATAATTTCTACAGATATAGCACTGAATGTTCTGCCGAAAAGAAACGACCAAAATTTGAAGTCAAACTATACTTCAGAAACTTTGCCATGATATTAAATAACTGGCTGCTGTATCATGTTGAATTCACCTACCTTTAGATCCTCAGGGGTGTAATCATTTTTACAAGTTGGCATATCATGTCCGGAATCTCCACAAAGAAGACAAAACTTTGCATTGTGAAACCTTGCTAGTCCTTTCTCGGGACAGGTTTTAGCAAGATGGCCTCTTCTTTTGCAGATATAGCAATCTTGTCCCTGAAACATACCAAGCATATATAATAACATCCTAACAACATGCAAACCACGTGAAAAGCCACAAGCTAACCACAATAACTCCATGTAAAGTTATGCAGACCTGTGTGCAAAGCTTAGCACTGTGCCCAAGATTTCCACAAACATAGCAAGGCTTCTTACGTTTCTCAGACATACACATTGCTGCAGTATGACCTTCCTTCCCACAATTATAGCACGTGTCACAATGGCTCTCTTGAGGATCAAAATATCTTGGGCCACGCTGAAAAAAATAAAAACAAAAATAGATCAGAACAAAAGGTATCATTTCCAGACATCCAATTTAATAACTTAAAATCAATATCAGTAAATCCTCTTATTCAAAGTCTGTCTCCTTCTGTTCCTCAGTAGAAGAATAAAGCAACACATAAAGGTTGATCAGAAGCGAAACTTACAAGGAGCTTCCTGAGAACAGAATTGTCAAGCACCCCAGCTTCTGTGTCTGTGATATCAACTAAAGAAGAGCCTGCTTGTGCCTTTATATTATTTTCCATATCACCCCCTCCTGGGCCCACAATTTCTAATGGAGGTGAAGATTCTTCTGCTTTTCTGCTGTTTGCTAGTTCACCGGCAACTTCACTGCTCATAACTTCATCATTACCTACTCCAGATGTAGCCAAACGCTCTCTGCATTCTACAACACTATTAAAAGCTTCGTCACTTACTGATCCAACAGCTTCCGGTGTTGGGAAAGGTTCTTCAAGCTTTGCAGCATTTGCCTGCATCCAACAGGTAGAGATCTTTTAAATTTGAACATCGCACATTTTCCTGCTTAGGTTCGATTACACTAAAAGAGGTTTTTTCTTCCCCATCAGATCGTAAACAAATAAATTTTAACTCATATTGGAATGTAGCAATCAATCCAATTTGAGTTCAGATTACCTGGTGCCGCCAGCCAGATTGCAACACATCAGGTGAGTTTTCAGGGGCTCACTCGAATGTGGTACTTTAGACCCAAATTTGGCATTTGAATGTAATATATTTTAACCTCGAATATTTTACACTCTCCCACAAGTCCTATTTTAACCTCGTAACATGTGGCAATCTGGTTGGCGGCACCAGTGCTCTATGGTACCGCCGCACCAGGTGATCAGAATACTTCCAACTATCCCTCAAGAAAACAAACATATACAGTGTCCCAAGTAGGGAAAGGGTAGCAAACTTAGCACACCACAACTATTTCTGAAAAAAAAAAAAAAAAAGTATCCATTCAATATGAAAATCACAAATTCCATTTAATGTTTATCTTGTTCATACAAAATGAAACAGGGGTGATTATTAAAGATAAAATAAAAAATGGAAAACGCTAACAGCCTTTACAAGGGATAGAGGGACGGAGGGATAGAGGGAGGGAAGAGGGAGGGGGGGGACGAACAGAGGGAGGGAGCGGAAGAGGGAGAGGGGGAGCGGAGGGAGAGACTTCAGCTTAGTATAAAAACCACTAAAACATAAAGTAAAAGCAAACAAACTCACATCATTTTCTTTGTCTTCAACTTTCTTCTTCTTCTTCCTCCTAGTTTTTTTCTTCTTCCTCGGCACCGTACTCGACTGCGTATCGCCGTCTCTCTCATGTTCCGCAACTTCAGTCTCGTCGGACGATGACGACGACAGATCAATCAAAAGGCGGGAGTCATGGCCCTTCCCCTTCTCGACTTCAGTCCGATCCTCTTCCCTCTTCCTCTTCGCCTCGCGTTCTCTGGCCCTGTTCACGAGCTCGAGGCTGAGATCCCCGTTCGCCTCGTCCTCGTCGCTGCTGCTCAGCAAAATCACGGACCTCTCTCGTTCTTCTTCGCCGTCCGGATCGACCTTGGCCACGGCTCTTCCTTTCCTGATCATCTCCAACGCATGGAAACGAACACCCAGCGATCGGAAAAAGACTGCGGCAGAGAATCAAAGAAGACGAGAAAAAGAAAAAATTAAAATCGAAAGTGAAAAAGAAAAAAAAACCCTCAAAATCTCTCTGGAAGAAGGAGAGCCACTACTATTACAGTTGCTAGCATTCTCAGATGACAAACAGGGGAGTAACCCTAAAGCGCGCAAATCTCACGATACAAAATTACCGAGTTTGCCCCCAAGTTTAAAATCCCACTCGGTTTTCTGTGACCCAACCCACCTGTCCCCGAGTCACGGAGACAAACAGCTCACCACCTGAGTCACCAAACTCATGGTCCTACCCGAAAAAAACGGGTTTGGAAATTGGAATCCCCTATCCAATCCATGGGTTGGGTTTAGGTTTGAAAAAATAAACCCGAAAGTAGGGCCGACAATGGGCCGAGCTTAGCCAAACCTATGATGGCTCGAGCTCGGCTCAGCCCATAACTCAAGAACTCGAACTTGGCTCAACCCATAACTCAAGAGCTCGAGCTCGGCACAGCCCATAACTCAAGAGCTCGAGCTTGGCACAGCCCATAACTCAAGAGCTCGAGGTCGGCCCAATCCTTAACTCTAGAGCTCGAGCTCGGCTCAACCCATAACTCTAGAGCTCGAGCTCGGCTCAACCCATAACTCTAGAGCTCGAGCTCGGCTCAACCCATAACTCTAGAGCTCGAGCTTGGCTCAGCCCATAACTCAAGAGTTCGAGCTCGGCTCAACCCATAACTGATGAACTCGAGCTTGGTTTAGCCCAAAACTCATGAACTCGAATTTGGACTCGAGCGCGAACTCGAGCCCAAGCCCATGACGACATGGGTTTGCCAATTTGGGCCTTTTTAATTGTTCTAATCAAATTTTTCTACACTAATAGATCTAGATTAGTGATTATACATCAAAAGCTGTTGATTACATACCCAATTATGTTAAAACAAAAATTCATAGAACTTCAGAATTTTTTAGTTAATTATTATTATTATTTTTGGTTAATAGAATTACTGATAGAAATTTAAAAATATAATTTTGATTGTTGTTGAACTTCTTTAAAAAAACAAAAATATTACACCCCATTTTAAAAATATATAACTCAAAAATACAAATAAGCCAGCTCGTCAAACTTCTGAGTCGAACTACTTAAAGCTCAAGCTCAACTCATTTAACTAAATAGTCTTACTCAAAGTGCAAGTTTAATTTAAGCTCGAAATAATTTGAGCTGAATCGAGCTTTTACTAGAGCCGAGCTCGAACTGTTCAGGAGCTAGCTCGATTCAATGCCACCCTTACCCAAAAGGTTGGTCGGTCAGGTTTAGGTTTGAAAATATAAACCCGAAAGGCAGGTAGGGTTGGGTTAGGTTTAAAAATACAAACCCCAAAGGCAGGTAGGGTCGGGTTTGGATTAACCAAAAAAACCAAACCCGTTATACTTCTTTCTTTACTTAATATTTTTTAAAAATGTTTTTTTTTCAATGTTTAAAAAACTGAACCAATCATCAAACCCGACAGTTGTCCAGTTTTGGTCAAACCCAATTAAATTGGGTTGGACCAGTGGTTCAACATTTGATTATTATACTTTATTTATACTTTATATATATTAAATATATCTATAGGAATGAAAAAAAAAACAAAAATAGTGCTAGTTATAATGAACGGGGTGAGTTAATAAAAACCGGACTAACCTTTGATTCACCAACCCGAACCGAAGACCTCCATTGGACCACTGGGTTAATGCTCAAGTGCCCATAGATAGAAAGCTATTGGTGCTTCCATTCCACAAGAAGCTAGAGTTGTGAAGCAAATATTGGTGCACAGGAAGCAAAGAGATCGTTTCTTCCTAATTTCAAGTCTGTTCAGATAACAAAACATATCTTCTACACTCCTTGTGATGATGTTACATTTAGTTGATTAAATTTCGTCTTTACTAGAGGCTGATTTAAACTTTCATGGTTGTGACTAATTTCCTGGTTTTTAACTTTTCATGTGAAATACATGTTGTTAATTAAAGATTGAAACATTATATATGTTAAAGTTTCTTTTAAAAGTTGTTGATATCTTTTTAATGCAATCTGAATTTATCACTCCCTCATAAAAGGTATACACAACGGCAGTAGCAGCTTAGCCACAGAGGCAGCATGAATTCCCCCCTTAACAAGGTGAGGCAGTGGCTCATGTTATTTATAAAAGCATTTAGCTGCTTGTGGTGATGGTTCTACAAATATTATAAGCACTTCTTTGGGTACTGCTTTCATTGTTGAGAATACTTTATTTCTTTAGTCGGCATGTTTTACGCATTTTAACTTGTGTGTGTGTCCTAGTTTCTAGGCTATAGTTTTGCATTGCTCGTGGTTTCTGGGTTGATTTTTAGCATCATGGCTGTAAATGTGAATGTTGTTCAATCCTTGTTTGTGAAATTAGATGGGACAAATTATGTGCATTGGGTCCCTATAAAGCGAAATTTTTTGAGAGACCGAAACTTGAGAAAATATGTGAACGGTGATTGCAAAAAGCCGGAATTGACTGCAGATGGTTCTATTGCCAAAACTATGGAGGAATGGGAGATCATGCACTTGGTTGGGTAATTGCGTTTTTTCTTCTATAAGCTTTCAGATTGAGAAGTTTGATTGGGCCAGCGACGTGTGGATGTTTTTGTAAAAATGTTATGTGGGCACTAACTTTGCCCAAAAATATAAGCTAGAAATGGACTTTCGATCTTTGAAACAGTCAGCAAATCAGTCTGTGTCCGATTTCTATGCTCAAATGTCAGTATTATGGGATCAGTTAGCAATTATGAATCCTCGGGTTGAAGGTGAAAGGAATATTGCCATTGTTTAGAAGTACTTTGACGAAGCTTATTTAGTGCACTTTTTAATGGCGCTTTGTGATGATTTTGAGATGATCCGAGCTTCTATGCTTCACAAAGATCCATTGCCCTCAGTCGAGCATGTGATGTCCGAGTTATTATTAGAAGAGACTCATCGGGGTACTAGAGGGCCACTTGGACCCACACCTAGTGCAGTTGATATTGTTCTTGTGACTTCGTCTCAGCGGTCGCCCCACTTTTCTGATGCTAAATCTGGTTCTTCTAAGGACTTGATAGATGTCAAGTGTAACTGCAAGGAATTTGGTCACATGAAGTACTCTTGTCCTGTGAAAGCAAAGAAATATCATAATAACAATTCCCGTCGTACTGTAGCAGCCTTAGTTACTCACGACGATTCAATAGTTGTGCTTCCTACAGGGCCCATTGTTAATGACCTTTAGGAGATGATGAACAAGACAACCACCCTCCACGACATATAGGATATGATAAAGAAGGCCCTTGGGGATCTTGGTCACAGCTCTGGAGGAGCTTCTGCCTTGTCAGCTAGTTCAGGTACGTCTTCTTGGGTCATTGATTCTAGGACATCTCATCACATGTCCTTTGATTCATCCATATTCTTGTCTTTGTCTTCTTCAGGTTCATTATCACCCATTTATACTACTGATGGGTCTTCTCTGTCTATTCAGTCTATTGGTTTTGTATGCACATTTAATGGTATTCAACTCTCTGATGTTTTTTATGTTCCCGATTTATCCATGAATTTGTTACCTGTTGGTCAATTGTGTGACATGGGTCTTCATATTTTGTTCTCTTCTTTTGGTTGTCATGTTCAAGACCAGTCCACAGGGAAGGTTGTTGGGATAGGGCATAAAGTTGGCAGATTGTTTGTGCTCGAAAGTTTTTGTTTTCCTTCCAGATTTCTGTTAATTGTAGTTTATATGCTAGTTCTATTTCTATTTTCAACTTTGATACAATCGATTAGGCCATATATCTCAATACACTCTGCAAAGATAGTTTCTACTGGTCAATTAAGTTCTCTCTCTTTTGACTCTTTACATCGTATGGGTTGTAAACTTGGCAAGCATTCTGGTTTACCGTTTAATACAAGTAGTGTTCGATCTATGACTCTTTTTGATTTAATTCATTCTGATGTGTGGGGGCCTGGCCCAATTGCCACAATGGGGGGGTCCTCTAACTATATGTTATTCATTGATGATTATTCTCGCTTCACATGGGTTTATTTTTTGAAACATTGCTTTGAATTCTATAATGTGTATCTATACTTAAGTAATATGCTTCACACTCAATTCTCTAAGTCCATCAAGCTCTTTCGGTCTGATTCTGGGGGTGAGTACATGTCTCAGAGATTTCGCTCTCTATTGCACTCTAATGGTACTTTGCCTCAATTGTCTTGTCCTTATACTCCTCAGTAAAATGGAGTTGCTGAAAGAAAACACAAACACATCGTCGAAACAGCTCGGACGCTACTATTATCAGCTTTTGTGCCAAAACAGTTCTGGGGTGAGGTTATTCTAACATCTATCTATCTCATTAATCGTTTGCCCTTTGCTGTTTTGTTTCATTCCTCACTGCTTGCTTGTCGTTATGGTATTTCTCCTGATTATAGTTCGCTTCGAGTGTTTGGGTGTACTTATTTTATTCAATTACCGAACAGAGAACGTGATAATCTATCGGCCAAATCGGCCATGTGTGTCTTTCTTGGTTATGGAATTGAAAAAAAGGCTTTCGTTGATATGATCCAGTAGTGAATAAACTTCGTATTTCTCGTCATGTTACATTTTGAGAACATGTTCCGTTTTACTCGTTGCCTCATCATAAATCTCACTCTAATTCTTCTCCAGTTGTTTTCTCTGATCTTTTTCCTAAGGATGTTGGTGTATCTCCGTCTTCTACTTCTAATTTTGTTGCAGGTTCTCCGCCACTTGACTTTATGTCCCGAACACCTTCCTGCTGTCTAGAATTGTACCGTCTTTGGCCTCGCCATCTTCTTCTGCTTCTGCTTCATCTTCAGCGGACACTGCTCTACAACCTCCGTATCCTGCTCGTAATCGTCAACCTCTAGTACGTTTTCAAGATTAGGAGTGTTTTTTTTTCTACTCTAACTACTATCTATGAACCTTCTACATATTGGGAGGCCTCTACTAGCTCTGTTTGGCAGCAAGCTATGGCAAAAGAATTACTTGCTTTGACTAAGACTCACACGTGGGATCTTGTGTCTCTTTCTCTTAGCAAATTGCCTATTGGGTGTAAGTGGATATTTAAAGTCAAGACAAGCGCGGATGGTTCGCTTGACAGATATAACGCCCAGTTGGTAGCCAAGGATTACACACAAAAGTGTGACATTGATTATGAAGAGGCATTTGCTCCTATTGCTCGCTTGACTTTGTTTCGCATGTTGATTGCTATTATTGCAGTTCGACAATGGGACATATTTCAGATTGATGTAAAGAATGCTTTTATGCACGGTGCTCTCTCTGAGGAAGTTTATATGACACCTCCACTCAGTGTTCAACATTTTCCTGGGCAGGTGTGTAAACTTCGACATGCCTTATATGGTCTAAAACAAGCGCCGCATGCCTAGTTTTCCACCATTTGTTCGACCATTGTACGATTTGGGTATAAAGAGAGCAGTCTTGACTCGGCTTTATTCACGCGTCAGACTTCCCGAGGTATGGTTCTACACTTATTATATGTTGATGATATGGTGATTACAGGTGATGATCTCCTAGGTATATACGAGCTTGAGACATATCTCAGCTCTTGTTTTGAGATGAAGATTCTTGGTCATTTGAGATATTTTCTTGGTTTGGAAGTTCTTTCACTTTCAGATGGATATGGTGAAGTATGCCTTTGACTTAATTGTTAGGGCTGCACTCTCTGGAAATAAGACTTGTGACACTCCACTGGAGTTTAATGCTAAGCTTCGACCCTCTGATGGGGAATTGTTATCTGATCCCACTTTGTTTCGTCAGTTAGTAGGAGGATTGATTTACTTGACTATTTTCTGGCCTGATATAAGTTATGCAATTCATATTGTTAGTCAATTTATGTCTGCTCCTCGGTGCTATCACTTTGCAGCTGTTCTGCGCATCGTACAGTATGTCAAAGGCAGTTTGTATCAGGGGGTTACATATGTCGTCCACTTCTCAATTTACACTTTCTACTTATGCCGATGCTGACTGGGCTGGTGATGTCACTGATCGTCGGTCCACCACAAGTTACCTATTTTCTTAGGTCTCCTTGATCTCATGGCATAGCAAGAAGCAGTCATTAAAAGGTACAACAGCCCAAACAACCCGACTTAACATAAATGTAACCACATGAGCCATTGTAAAAAGTGAGAAATTTGCACTACTTGATGAAATAGATTCTTACTATTTCTCATTTCAGTACATAGGCTGAATATCGTGCTCTTGCAAATACCACTTTTGAGCTTGTTTGACTTCATTGGTTGCTTCAGGATATGGGTGTTTCCATTGATTATCCGACTCCCCTTCATTGTGACAATAAAAGTGTCATTCAAATTGCTCACAATGACGTGTTTCATGAGAAAACCAAACACATTGAGGTCGATTGTCACTTCGTTCGTCATCATTGTATTTTTGCGCACTCTATCCATGTTGTACATACCTTCTGAGGATCAGGCTGCTGACCTTTTCACCAAATCTCTCACATAATCGAGATTTGGGAAATTATGTTCCCAACTCCAGATGATGTCCTCTGATGATCCACTTGAATTTGAGGGAGGATGTTATATTATGTAAATACCATTTGTAATTAGGGTATTTTAGTCATTCATTATATAATTATATGTATATATAAACTAGTTCATCAATAAAAGTAAATACCTTGTTTATTTGTAAATTTGACAAAAAAATGATACTCGTTGAGGTGAAATTTTAGACTAAACTCAAAAGCAACCTCTCTTCAATGACTCATGGAAAATAAATATTAATTCGTATGTATAGAAATTAAGACTACTATAAGTGGACCCTTTCTTTGATTCTTGAGCTCATAAATTTTATTAGTCAAGAGTAATTGATGTTGATTCTAGGTTTACTTCATGAATTAACCTAAAAATTTTATCTTAAAATGAATGATGCTGGTCTCTTTGAAGTGGTGCAATGATCTTAATAGGAAGTTTATTACTTATGCAAGAATGACAACAAATTCATTTGGAGTTGTTGGATGTACAGTGTTTGGGTCATGAAGTAAACTATGTTAGGTTAATGACGGGATTTGTATAGTCTGATTTTACTTTAAAAAATGGGTGAAATTTAATGTTGAATATTAAGTACTACTAAATTGGGAACTTAAGCAGTAGCTTAGTGGTCCCATGGGAGTACTGTTGCAGGAGGTTGTAGGTTCGAATCTCCTCAACACTATTGGAGTATTAGAGTGTATTGAAGTTTGTATTCGTTATTTAAAAAAAAAAAAATACTATTGAATCATTTATGTGGGTTGGAACTAGGGGTGGCACTGAATCGAGCTAGCTAGTGAACAGTTCGAGCTCGGCTTAGTAAAAGCTCAATTCGACTCGAATTATTTCAAGCTCGAATCAAACTTGAGCCTTGAGTAAGGCTCGTTTAGTTAAATGACCCAAGCTTGAGCTTTAGGTAGTTCGACTCGAAGCTCAATGAGTCGGCTCGTTTGTATTTTGAGTTATATATTTTTAAAATTAGGTGTAATATTTTATCTTTTCGAAGAAGTGAGAGCCTCAAGTTCTTTCAGCCATTGTATTTAGAATTATCTTTTTAAATTTCTATCAATGATTTTATTAACCAAAACTAATAATTAATTAAAAATTCTGAAGTTCTATGAATTTTTATTTGAGCATAATTAGGTAAGTAATAGGCTTATAATCACTAATTTAGATTTATTATTGTAGATAAATTTAACTAAAATAATTAAAAAGTCCGAATTGGCAGACCCATTGGGCATGGGCTAGAGCTCATGCAAGGCTTTTATGGCCTGTAGCTAAACCTGGGCTCGTCCCGGGCATGAGCATGAGCTCGAGTTGGGCTCGAGCTCGGGCTCGATTAGAGGATCGAGCCCACTCGAATCGAGCTTGAGCTCATTCGAGTTGCTCGAGCTCGAACTTGAGCCCAGCCGTGGGCTCGAGTCCAAGCTCAAGGTCATGTATTATGGGCTGAGCCGAGCTCTCGAGCCATCACAGGTTCGGCTCCGCTTGGCTCATTGCCGGCCCAAGTTTTCTCACCCTTTATTTTCTTTTGAATGATCTCTTTCAGGTTTCTCATTTAATATCTTTCTTCTTCTATTTCATTTTCCTTATTTTTATTCTTTATCTTCTATTACTATCGAATAAATTTACTTATGACTGTATTTCCAGGTAATTTATGGCATTTGCTCTCTCGAAATTTCACATATTTTATTCTCCCCAAGCATAACCGGAGGAGCATCTGACTAACTCGGCGTGTCGAGCGGGTAGAAAGGTCGGACTCAGCCTGAACCTGGCCTCCTGACTGGGTAGTCCCAATCAAGCCAGAGAACCCAGTTCAAACCCAGGTTCATGAACTCGGTTCGTGGGTAGAGTCTTCTTCATCGTCGAGTCGTGGGTCTGAGAGGCGATTCCACCACCAGGATTCTGTTCCTCCGTTTCTCCCTTACCTTTTTTTGTGCTGCTGTTTATCAGTTGATCTCTTTCTTCACAGAACGTGTAGGGGTTTCTCGCGGTTCAACCAGTTCCGGGGTCCTCTCTCATTCTCTTTCGACTCACCCTTGCTGCTGGAGCTCCATCAGATACAGCCGCCAGAAGCAGTCTTCCTCCTTCAGTCAAGTAATCAAATATGATACTCTAAATTTAATTTTTTTGGGAAAAAAACAAAGACTATAAGCTTGTTATGAACTTATTTGCGGACTCGAATTTTGAGCAAAGAAATCTCTCTTTTCGTTCTTGTTCCTGGCTCCCCGCAGCTCGTTAGTCGATGATTTGGGATTATCTAATCAATGCTTCTCTAGTCAGATTATTTTGGGACTTCAGAGGTTACTGTTAAAGACGAAAAGTTTGCACCTACACAGAGGGCCATGGCGTGTGGTCAGTCCGCCTGCAAGTCCAACTGCTACAAGGAAGAAGAGGATGGCAACAATCAAGAGGAGAACGGAAGAATAAGTGGGTGCACAACTACCAACACGGACAGTGATCACACAGTCATCTGCTCTAAGTGCAAAGAAAAAGAGGCCGTGGTTCCACATAACAACCACCTCTACCATGACCAACTTTGTCTCGAGTGTTTTCGTTCTTCCCTTTTTGGGAAATTCAAGCTTGCTGTTACTTCGCATTCGATGATATCTCCCCACGATAAAGTTCTCATTGGCTTCTCCGGTGGCCCTGCCTCCAGGTTCGCTTTTTCGTTTACTTGCCTCTTTTTAAGTGACATTATGATTACGTATCACACTGTATTAGAACAACCGCTGTTTGTGCCCTGTGTTTATGGGACCTACAGTTTTGCTGTGACACTTGCTTGGAAACTGCTTTTTAACATTGAGTGAGTTAATGGCCTCATGGGACCTACAGCTTTGCTGTGACACTTGCTTGGAAACTGCTCTTTACATTGAGTGAGTTAATTGACTTCTGATGAATTGTTGATTTCCCTTGAGTTGTGTGAAGGACTATGGTTTTGTGGTTTGACACTTTGCTGTGATTATCCTCGAGTATGGATGATGGCGTGCCGCATTTCAAATTCTTCTTGCTTGTGTCTATTAATGCAGACAACGAAATCAGATGAAAGAGAGATGGAACAAAACATAGAAAGGAGAACAAGATTCATAAAAGAACTTCCTCGTCTAGTTCATTAAATTATCATTATTTGCAGTTTTTCATATACCTCTCTCCTCTTACCTATGATATCTTATGATGTAGGCATAATTTTCTCTCTCATATTGCAGATTTGCAACACCTGCAAACCCATGATTATGAGCTGCTCTTTACACTTATAAACAATCTATGACTGCTTTCCATTTTATTTCTAATCTATGCCTACTACTGAAATAAATTATATATTTTATTGAGAATCATTCTTTCATATGCATATTTGATTTAGGGTGGCTCTGCAGTTTGTACATGAGATGCAACTGAAAGCTCATATGAATTTTGAAGCAAGCAGAGATCGATCTTTGCCAGTTTTTGGTGTTGGAGTTGCTTTTGTCAATGAGAGTGCTGTTTCTTCTGTCCCATCTCACCAGGTTCATCAGGTTAATGAAGCAATCAAAGATATGGAGTCGATAGTGTCAAGCTTAGCCCCACCAATGAAAGAGATGTACACCATACCACTTGAAGGCATTTTTTCTGAGATTCCTCAAGAAGGAAAAAATCTACTCCATGAATTATTAAATACCATTAGTGATGCCACAGGAAAAGAAGATTTTCTTCAGCACCTGCGTATGCTTTCACTCCAAAAGGTAGGGTTTAATGTACTAACTCTGGTGTGGATGTAACATTTCTTAGTACTTGTCTTTCTTTCATCTGTTCAGGTTGTGTAGATGGCTGTAAATATCTGCTTCTGAACAAGGTAGACATGGTTTTGTAAAACGTTTTGGTCTCTATGGTTTGCAGTTTGCCTCTGATAATGGATTTAGCAAGCTCATTTTGGGATCATGTGCCTCGAGAATTGCATGCCATGTCATTTCAGCAACTGTCAAGGTTTGTTATTTTTTATTAAAAATTGATCTGGCTCTTGAAATCTAGAGGTGGAGAATTCCTTGTCATTCCATGCAGCTAGTTTTTTTGGTTATATCTCATATAATGAACCTTGACTACTAATTGTTGCCCCTTCTGGAAGAAGAATTTTAAAAGTGTAATTGACAAACAAAATATCATATTAAAATGATGTCAAGTGCAAACGTTTTATGTTTTATAAAACACTTCTATAACAGTTTATTTTAAATTGGTGATTTTGCTGTGGGTGCAATCCTTGGAGTGTTCTCCTCGGAAACCATGACAACACATTTTGACTGAACCTGGGGACCAGTCAGATCAGATGAGAGTGCTTATTGGCATTTGCCTTGCTGTTCAGGGCCAAGGTTACTCTCTACCTGCAGATGTGCAATATGTTGATGCTAGGTGGAAAATTCCTGTTGTGCTTCCTCTCCGAGATTGTCTTGCGCATGAGCTTAACTTACTTTGTCAGCTTGGCAGGTAGTGGTTTTATTTTACCATATATAAGTTTCAAGAAGCCTTTATTGAATCATGGTCTTGCTTCCTTTTACAAAGTTCTGTTAAAAATTGTTTCCTTTTATAAATTAGAAAGTTCTGTTATAAATAGAAATCTGTCCACCATAATGGATGGTGGTCATATTTATAGGGCAGTTTATTTGTTGCTCTCTGGTTGTCCTCTTGCAGTCATCCTATTCTGCTATATCCTGGGCTAAGGCTTTGTTCTTTTCTGAAGAAAAGTTCTCATAGTGATGACTGAGGCGAATTTTAATGGGTTGAATACTGTACATTAAATGCACGGATGTGCCATTACATGGATTTTCTTTCAAAAGATTGCATATATGAGACACTTCATTAGATAGGATCATATTGAATCGTAAACATAACATTTGCACATGCAATATCTTTGATGTGTGAATCACATTTCTCATGCCAGTAGTTTGTTTCACATCCTCCATCCTCTGGTTGGATATCTAACACTCAGGGCACCCAAATCTGGCTTTACCCGATGAAATGCATGCATGTAATCAGATGATTGTTTGTGCTTCATCTTGTTTTAAGGCTCTTGTTATGTTTGGTCATTTGCCTCTTTTTAAGATCAACTTTATTCTTTTTTTTATAACAAAATAAACTTAACAAGCAACCTTGCTTCCCCCTGTTTGTGCAGTTCCTCAAAAGTTTGCTCAGTTTTCACTTTTCAGTAGTTCATATGCAAGTCATGTCTTTTTTGGTCTTTTTTCTTGAGACGGCAAGGACAAATGACAAAATTATAAGTATTCTGTTTCTAATCTTTCGAAGTTTAGCAACTTTTATCAATTTGCCACAGTGTGGTTAAATACATTGCGTTGCCAGTCTGCTTCAGAAGCAGCGAATGGGAAAAGCTCGTGTTTGTCCACAGGCTTTCACATAGCTGTCCTCTGCTCTTTCAATTTGGGACGCTTTAGGTACCTTGTAGCAATAGTTGCACGCATTTTGGTCTGGTTTTCATGAGCTTCAAAATGCTTGCATGTGCTGTATATCCCTTTATTTTTTGTCTATTAAATTTTCATTTTCTTTATTTGTATTTCACTCTTTTTCTTTTATATCAAGTCTGTTTCACTCAAAGCACCAGAACAATGTTTCTCCTATCACAATTTTTTTAGTAGCAGTTGTTTTTCTGTAGTTTGAATAATATATGATAATTGATGTGGTATACACATTTAATGGCCCATTCTTTATGAGAATGCAGTTTAAGAAACTTGAAGCTGTTTGATCGCCCTCTATCTGGCATCAATGGTCAAGTGTCATCATTTGTTGCACTTCTGCAAGTAAGTGATACGAGTTTTATTTAATTCCAAATTGTGACAATCGTCTGACGTTGTTATTTTCATGTTCTTTCTGTTTTTTGCCTTAAATGTAGGAAGAAAATCCTTCACGAGAACGCACCATAGTGAGGACTGCAGAGAAGCTGACTCCATTTTCATTCAACAAAATTCCGGAAACCGACCATGCAAATAACCACCCGTCCTTGCCAAGGCGTCTTAAAGCGCAGAACCTGAAGTCAAATGAATCTATTGCAGTAGATGTCTTCTGTGCTGTTTGTGTTGGTCCATTGAGTGCATCAGAGATGCAAAAAGCCAAGAGCGGAGACCAATTTGCTGCTAATTGCTGTCAAAGTTGTTTGTTCCAAATTCTGCCAAAGGAGCCATCGGCATTACAGAATTTCTACTCACTTTTGCCTGAATCCATGTCAAGAAGGGTGAAAGGTGCCAATGGAGTGGGCAGGCATTGGCTAAGGTGATAATTCATTTTACCTGTGATACTTGATGTCTACTTTGAAGAATTAGAGTGAGCACCGGGGCAGGTTTTCTGGGGAACCCGACCTACCCAACCCAAAAATACCGGATTTGGGGTCTCATTTCGACCCCACAGATTGGGAATGGGTTGAGGGGACAAAACCCTATGTGGGTGGGGTTGGACTCGGGCTTGGGTTCCTTAAACCTGACCTGTGGGTTCTTATACCCCTTTTGGCCCCTTAAATGTTACGTAATTTTGAAAAATGAATAAGCCAGATTGCCTTAGTCGGATTGGGTTGATGCAAGAAAATATCGGGTAGGTTTGGGTATGGGTTGAAGTGGCAGAGTATCTGGTTGGTCGGGTTCGAAACCTGTTCAGGTTTTTTTCTACAAAAACTCTACAACTTCAAACTTGCCTAAACTGTAGTTTGGTTTTTGCGGCTCAGGGAGAAGATAGCAGACTGCCTACTATCAGATGATGAAGCTGAAACCTGATTCTACACTCAGTTAGCAGCAGAGGCTCGGCTAGTTTTTGTCTGCAATCCTGCTTTTGTTCTGAATGAGCTTATTTAGTGAATATTCTACACTTGTGGAGGCAACTGCTGTTCAAGATTCATCAGATTAATGGAGTTTGAAGCCCCTGTTGAATGCTTCAGCCATTCATTTTTTGTTGTAGCAGTTTTATGACCAAAAACTTAGATAAGTTGAATGCTTCAGCCACTCATTTTGTGTTGTATCAGTTTTCTGACCAAGATCTTAAATAATCTGTTTTTTATTGTAAGTGCCATAAAGTTTAATTCATCTGTGAGAAATGAGAAGAGTTTGGCTTGCAAAACAACTATTGCTTGATGGGTCTCTGCATAATGTGTCCCTTCTACCTGGCTGCACACTATGCCTAAGCCACACCAATCTCATTTTTCCTTAAATTAGAATAAAGTTAATATTAGAATTAGATAGATTAAATGAAGTTATTCCCTAGGAAAGTATTTTTATCCTACTTAAAGTATTTTTAACAATCTCATTCTACTTAAATTATCTTAATTCTCAAAAGAAGAAATTAATTTCTCGTTTATGTAAAGCGTAAGCTGGAGTAGCTCAGTTGGTTAGAGCGTGTGGCTGTTAACCACAAGGTCGAAGGTTCAAGCCCTTCCTCTAGCGTCTTTTTTCATTTGTTTTTTTATTTTTGCCACAGTTCCATTCATTAACGCTCAAAAGTCTTATTATAGTTCATACTCTCACCATTTTTTTAGAACGAAGTTTACTCAGCATCTTATTTTTCTACTGGCCCATATAATTAAAACACATATACATGCTGATCATAAAAGGCCCAATTTACATAATCTTCATTCCCACCATTCTGATCTGTTCTCGTATACCCTCTTCATCCTCACTTGGGTGGCTTCACTACGAGGACGGGGCAATTGAGATTGTGAGTACAGTAGTCGCTCACACTGCCCATTAACGCCCTGCGGCCATTAAAACACGGAATCAAGCAGAGTTGGTAGTTTACGGGTTGAAAGAATGATCTGCTAAAACAAATTTGACGACGACGACGGCGACGATTGAAATTACAGGAAAAAGGTTGAAGATGAGGAGCAATGGCGTCACCTCTTGATTTGGCCGAGTCCTCTGCTGCCTACTACGACGAGGTCCGGGTGGATCTTCTCTGCTATTTCACAGATCGCTTCGTTGGGCTTTCCTTCCACGACCATGGTTTCAACTGTGGCCTGCAGTTCAGGTGAAGAATCAGCATGGAGGGTGGAATTAAGATAGAACTCAGCTAAAAAAAAACCGGGATTCATGTAGAACTCAGCCAAAAACACAGGGGATTAAGGCAGAACTCTGCCAAAAAAAAAAGGGAAAGACAGGGGATTAATGTAGAACTCAGCCAAAAAAACAGGGATTAATGAAGAACTCAACAAGAGACTAACGTAAAACTCGAGAAAAAAAAAACAGGGGACGGACTAATGTTGAACTCAGCTAAAAAGGGGATTGATTTAGAAATCAAGAAAAAAAAAAAAAAAAAAAGAGGCGGATTAATGTAGAACTCGAGAAGAGAAAAACAGTGGACTAATGTAGACAGTGAGCCAAAACAGGGGATTCATGTAAAACTTAGCGAAAAAAAAAAAAAAAAAAACAGGGGATTAATGAAGTACTCAGCCATAAAACAGGGATTAATGTATAAATCAGCCAAAAAAAAAGGGGGTATTGACGTAGAACTCGACAGGGGTTTAATGTAGAACTCGAGGAAAAAAAAAAAAACAGGGGACTAATGTAGACTGCGAGCAAAACACAGGGGATGATTGTAAACCTCAGCAAAAAAAAAAAAAGAAAAAAAAGGTGGGTTAATTTAAAACCCACCGAGGAGCCGCTGCAGATTTCAACAGCGCGAGCGATGAGTCTCGAGGAGCTCTCTGCGTTCTCTTTCGTGACTGCTTTAGCCACCTCAGTAGGAGGAACGCTGACTGCAACGAACCCCCCCAAAACAAACAAAAAAAATGATTCAAGCTCAAAGCCACAAAAGGAAAATTAACGAATAATTATATTTAAGGTGATCGATTCGAAAGGGCAGAAAGGTTTTTACGAGCGTCGGCTGCGTAAACAGGGTTGCTGTACGGCTCCACCACGTTTACGATGAGGATGCTCCCTTTTGCCCCAACGGCGACGTCGCCGGGTAAGCGAGTTTCGGAAGCTCCGGCGTCGGCGTCGGCGTCGAAGAGATGGTCGACGGCCCATCGGAGCGCGTAGAGGCTTACTTCCGTGTCGTCTATCGCCACCATCACCTTCATCGGCTTCTTCCCCGTGTCCCCGCCGCCGCCGCCGCCGCCGCGCGTGCAAATCCCCGGCGTCGGAGGAGAGGCTTCGGAGGTCGGAAGACGGGTCGAGGCCTCATCCATTTTTTCGCGAGGAAAGCGATGCGATTACGGGGAATACTTGAACAGATTTGTCGGACGAAAATACCCTTAGAATCCAAAATCTCTGGCCTCCTTGTCCTGCTAGGAGTGAAGAAGACCAGAAAAACATCTTCTATAATTTGACGTGTCGAAGGGTATATTGGTCAAATAAATATAGAATTTCGCTCTCTGCGACGACGTGACACGTAAAGGCCATTCGAGGGACAAGTGTAATCACCTTATTCTATGTGTTTTCAATGATTGATAAAATAATCTAATCAAATCTCATTGCATGCCACATGGCAACTCCACAACCTTCTTTTCTCTTCCTTATCAACTGCTTTCTCTCCAGCTGGTTAATTTACGACACATTTTATTTTTATATTAAAGAAAAATAATAAATTGAAATTTTTTATATTTATTTTTTATTAATTTTTACCAACCCATTATTAATCTTTACAAACTCTAAACTCTTTGTATACACTATGAACGGCCCAAATACGACAAGAGCCCATTAAGTTCTGTCGATTTTCAGATTCATATGGGTAAATGGATCAACGGCCCAAATACGACAAGCCCAGACGCCCAAACGCCCATTAAGTTCTGTCAATTTTCAGATCCATATGAGTAAATGGATCACTGCATCATCGATACAATCGTCGCCCCAATCAGCACCAAACCAAACCGTCGCATCAACATCGCGCATTAACTCTTTAACACGAGTTAACCTCTTTAACAGTTAAACGACAAGCTTAGTCACCCATCGAAGAAGCCAAGAAAAAATGCACCCGCAATCCTCATTAATGGGATCCGGTTTTTTAATCTAGTTCAATTAATCCGATTTTTTATAAAAATATTAAATATATGTGATATATGAAATATAATATTCAATAGTCCAACTTGGTTTCACCAGGTTCAACCAAATTAAACACACACGAAAACTAAGTCAGAATGATTACAAATTAAATCAATTGCAGTCGATATTATAATATTAGATCGATCGATATATAGTATTAAAACCAGTATGAACAAATTAAGTCCCCCCCAACCCTCATATATCATATATATCATCTCATTTATATACAGACCCACATAACCATCAAATAACACATTCACTTCTCTCTTTTGCTCCAAATTATAATTTATAATCGATCGATCTTCAACGCATCAGATCACTTGGGCGCGCGGCTTCACGATGAGCACAGGGCAATCCAGATGGTGCGCACAATAGTCACTCACACTGCCCAGAAACGCCCTGCATATATATATATATATATATAATTGGCATATTAAACCATCATTAATAAATAACAGCCTTAATTAATCACCAAAATTAAGACGTACAATATTCGTTCATCATATATATGTATATATATATACCTCTTGATCTTGCCAAGGCCGCGACTGCCCACAACTGCCATGTCCGGGTGGATCTTCTCCGCAACTGTACATATCATTTCCTTCGCCTCCCCTTCCACCACCATCGATTCAACCGTCGCCTACACAGACATATTAATCGAATAATATTTGGTATCGGAGCAGTTTGATTAAGCTACCTTAGGAGAAATTTAATAATTAATTACCGATGAGCCGCTGCAGACTTCTACGGCACGAGCGATGATCTTAGCTGACTTCTCTCCCAACAGTTTCGAAACCGCTTCTACTATTAAAAAGAAAATAAAATAAAATATTGGGTTCATGTAATCTTTTAATTATTCATTAAAATTTTTATGTAGATTGAAATTAGCGAAGACAAGTAAAAAAGAGCTTAATTAATTAATTTAATTACCGGATCCAATTTGGTAAAACTGGCCTTGAATGGACTGCTGGACGTGGAGGACGACGATGGTGCCCTCCCTCGCGTCGCCGGAATCGCGAGTTAGACCGCCGCCGCCGCCGCCGCGACGGCCGAAGAAATGGTCGACGGTCCATTTGAGAGCGTAGAGGCTCGCGTCGCTGTCGTCGACCGCCACCATCGCCTTCATCTTCTTCTTCCCGGAGGTAAGTGAGGGGTCGACCACGACGCCGGCGGCGATCGGTACGCCCGTCGTGATTCCAGGGTCTGCCATCGTCGTGTCCATTTTCGCGACGAAGATCGGTTTGATTTTATTTGATTCCTCCGGTACTAGAAGTGCTAGTGACTCAGAACGGAGAACGATAAGATATATACTTACGTAGGAGGGCCATGCAGAAATCAAGTGAGAGCCACGTAAAAGGCCCAAACCGTGACAGAAAGACACGTAAAGTGCATGCAGGAATTGGGTATCCGCATGAAGACAAGACAATACAAAAATGTGTATTTCAGATATACGTAGGAGTATTTTCAAAATTGCCATCTATTTATATATATATGTATGACTTTTTTTAATAAAAAACCTTGAAGAAAATGTATATATAGGAGTGAACTCGGGGACACTTTTACTTTAAGACCGATGTGTATCTTCTTGTAATTAAAATATAATATTTATTCTTATGTAATCTTATTAAGGATTATTCTGAAAATTTTGAAATGGTATTTGTTTCGCCGAAAATCCACCGGTCCGCGAAGAGGCGCGACCGAGAAAATAATTCGATTATAAAAGAATAATTTGTGTTACAATTTGTTCGAGAGTCAGGAAAATACGAGTACAATCTCATAGACTTCCTCTGATTCGATCTACGTGTGAATTTGGTGAAGTTGAAGCTTCTGGCGAGGACGTCGCAGTTTGAGTTCTGGAACGAGTGTACACGAATCGGTGACAGCTTTGGTTGGTTGGGCGGAAGTATTTGTATTCCGCGTGCATGTATCGACTTGTGACGTTGTCGGCGAACGTGTAGAACTGCTCTGGTTGAACTATTGAACGACGGATTGCAAGTTGCTGAACTTCTTTGGCTCGGAAGAGTCTGTGCACGAGAGTGTGGCTCGACACAAGATTTCTCTTCGCAAAAGGAATTTCGAACTCCAATTTTCGAACCAAGGCCTTTCAACCCCTGCGATAGAACTTTTCTGGCTATTTGCAGCCGATTCTGTGCAGTTGTTGGGGGTCGATCCTTGAATGGGGATCACGATCCCCTTTCTGCTGCTTCTTTTGAGAGAGGAGGAAGACTGGAGAGTTTCTCTCCTGGATCCATCGAATGAGGATCGCACTGTCTTTTTTCTTGGCTTCTTCGGTTAGCGACCAGACATGGTCGTTTAACTGCTGAAGAAGTTGACTCATGGCTTGGTTGCTGACTGTTGCTGACGCGACAATTCATTGCTGACGAGGGCGACACTGTATCAATGACACGACGACGCGAATGGACTTAGCGATGGGCTGCGACGAATGACTTCGAGAATCGACAGAGCCTACCCACAACAATCGTTTGATGGGTTGTTGGGCGTTTGGCCTTGTCGAAATTGGGCTAGCCGCATTTTGGTGCATACAGATTGCCCCCTTCGAGACTTGATCGTTCAGAGAGAACGAACAAGTTTCGAATGTGAAAAAGAACAAACACAACGCACACGCTTTTTCTCTTTTTTTTTTTTGAACCCTCTTTTAGGGTCGTTTATTTTTTCGTGTACGTATCTTTTTCTATCCTCTTACTCTTTTAGGATAGTGTATATTTATGTACACTTGTATATATATTTTTTTTTGCTCTCTTGTTGTTTTAGAGCTGTTTCCTTTTTTTTCGATTTTCTCTATTTTTTGTGTAAACACGTACATATGTAATGTATGTACGGTATAGAGAGACAATGAACCTGAGCAGAAGTGTTGAGCGTCGACGGCGAGTTGAAGTCGATCGAGTAACTGGCCGCAATCTACTTGGATGTTGTAGCCGAATGCTGTTTTGGTACCTTGGAGGAGATAGTCGTGACGAATTTGCATGACTTCGGCAAGTTTCGACGACTTTGGATGTTGCGTCGAGAAAAGATATTGCGAACTGGAACAAAGCGCGGAGGCTTCACTTTTGGTTTGGTTGAGGTTTTACGGCAAGATGGTTTGCTTCTTGTCGAACTTCGGAGAAAAGGGGTAGATGGGATGTCGTAATAGATGAAGCGGAGCCAGTCGCGCCGAAGAGGAGTATAGCTTCGTTTTGAAGGAAGTATTTAGGCTCAGGTTCCTCCACCGGTTGATGTAGTCAACAACTTTTTCGACCTTCTTCTATTTTAGATTGGCGATCTCGACCAACGTTACAGAGCGCCGGGTATTATAGAACCGGCTGAGGAATTCCACTCGAGTTGTTCCTAGCTATCGACTGATTCTTGCAGCAATTCGATATACCAATCGAAGGCGTTGTCTTTCAAGGATCGGCCGAATTGCTTGACCAACTGGTCGCCGTCTGTGTCGGCGTTGTTACAGGTCTCGATGAAATGAGCGACGTACTGCTTTGGGTGGTCATCCCCATTGAATTGCTGGAATTTCGGTGGATGGTTGTCGAACGACATCGGGAAGTTCTTTATCCTTTGCGTGTATGGCCTTCGACAGGCCACCGACTTGCTTTTGCTGGTGTCGTTTTGCATGACGCGGTTGATGAGTTCAGTCACCACGTCGAGGGTAAGAGAGTTCGACTCCTTTTCATTTAGTGACTTCTGAACGGTCACGGGAGCCATTGGCCGCTGCTCGTCGGTAGAGGGTTCCTCCTGATGAGGTTCGGCCGTGGCGCTTGTGGTCGCCTGATTCCGGTCGACTTCTGGATAGACGCCGTCGGAGTTGGTGTTAGGCGTGCCCTTCTCCAATCGCTCTAGTATCCTAGCAATTTGAAGGTCGCGGGCTGCAAATTGCGCACCTTTGATGCGCAATTGCTCGCTCTAATCCTTTAGTACAGCTTGCATTTCGGCAAGCTGCTCTTCTATTATTTTGGCCGATGTCGTCATTGCGGCTATTATATCGGTTGGAGCCGCGGGAGAAGTTGTCGTCTCGGAACGAAGTGGAGATGACTTAATTGGCGACCATGCTGGCGAACTGGCCATCGGCATCTATCGGTGTGGGGAAGACACGAGTGACCTATTGGCTGCGGCGGTCAGTGCTGCCAGGAGATCGTGAGAAACTGTCATGATTTACGACTTGCCCCCTGCCGTTGTTCTAGGCAAGGCTGAAGTCGATGCTGGGTTCCTTCCTGCTACGGAAGAAGAGGTTGCGTCTCCGTGTTGCTCATATCCCCGAACCATGGTTGATACGATCGAGTCTCTGCGTGAGGGTGGCGATTGAGTAGGACTGACCACCGGACTGTGCGCCGGTGGTGTGGGGATGTTTTGTACCCTCTGCGTGTATGGCCTTCGACAGGCCACCGACTTGCTTTCGCTGGAGCCGTTTTGCATGACGCGGTTGATGAGTTCAGTCACCACGTTGAGGGTAAGAGAGTTCGACTCCTTTTCATTTAGTGACTTTTGAACGGTCACGGGAGCCGTTGGCCGCTGCTCGTTGGTAGCGGGTTCCTCCTGATGAGGTTCGGTCGTGGCGCTTGTGGTCGCCTGATTCCGGTCGACTTCTTGATTGACGTCGTCAGAGTTGGTGTTAGGCGTGCCCTTCTCCAATCACTCTAGTATCCTAGCAATTTGAAGGTCGTGGCTGCAAGTTGCGTATCTTTGATACGCAATTGCTCGCTTTGTTCCTTAAGTACAGCTTGCATTTTGGCAAGCTGCTCTTCTATTATTTTGGCCGATGTCGTCATTGCGGCTATTATATCGGTTGGAGCCGCGGGAGAAGTAGTCGTCTCGGAATGAAGTGGCCATCGGCATCTGTCGGTGTGGGGAAGACACGGGTGACCTATTGGCTGCGGCGGTTAGTGCTGCCAGGAGATCGTGAGAAACTGTCATGATTTGCGACTTGCCCCCTTCTGTTGTTCTAGGCAAGGCTGAAGTCGATGTTGGGTTCCTTCCTGCTACGGAGGAAGAGGTTGCGTCTTCGTGTTGCTCATATCGCCAGACCATGGTTGATACGATCGAGTCCCTGCGTGAGGGTGGCGATTGAGTAGGACTGACCACCGGACTGTGCGCCGATGGTGTGGTGTCGACGGGCAGGTAGGTCGGCCTATTTGCTGTCGGGATCATTTTGACTGGTGCGACGACCATTTTGGTGGAGGCCGCGGTAGCCTGTGGTTGGTAGACGACACTCGGACGGCGCACATCTAGCATGAAAGGAGCCTCTTCAGTGGACAAACTTCTGGCCAACGCCCTTGTCACTGGGTGACTGGCTGGTGGAGGAGATGGAGCACAGATGTTGGCCGGAGAAGTGGCCGCTGGTCCGCGAGCTCCTGTTGTTGCGGTCGAGCTTGCGCCCGCGGCGGGGTATGGACAAGCAAAGCTCGAACTGGCAATTTGCTCGCCTTTGTTGTCGTTGTTGGCATTGTTGGCCATGGCTAAGGTTTGATTTTTTTTTTTTTTTTTTACGGAGAAGGAGATGAGAGGTAGGAGAAGTCCCACCGGGCATGCCAAATCTGTTTCACCGAAAATCCGCCGGTCCGCAAAGAGGCGCGACCGATAGAGTAATTCTATTATAACAGAGAATTTTGTGTTACAATTGTGTTTGAAAGTATCAAGGAATGCGAGTACAATTTCCTAGGCTTCCTCTGATTCGATCTCCGTGTGAATTTGATGAAGTTTCGGCTTCTGGCGAGGACGTCGAAGTTTCAGTTCTGGGAACGAGTGTGCACAAACGGTTGTGGCTTTAGTCGGTCGGGCGAAAGTATTTGTGTTCCGCGTGTATCGACTTGTGACGTTGCCGGCGAACGTGTAGATCTGCTCCGGTTGAACTGTTGATTTCCGACGGACTGCGAATTGCTTGACTTCTCTGGTTCAAAAGAGTCTCTGTGCACGAGAGTGTTGCTCGACACAATATTTCTCTTCACGAAAGAATTTTTTTTATCTCCAATTTTCGAACCAAGATTCTCCACCCTTGCGACAGAAACTTTCAGGCTATTCTTAGCCTGTTCTATATAGTCGTTGGAGGCTTGTCTTTCTTGGAATGGGGATCCCGATCCCCTTTTTACTGTGCTTGTTGAGATGGGAAAAGGACCAGGAGCTCCTCTGTCGGATCCCCCGAATGAGGATCATGTTCCTCTTTTTTGGCTTCTACCATTGATGGCCAAACATGGTTGTTTAACTGCTGGCTTAAGTGGCAATGTGACATGACTGCTGACGTGGCGGTTTCCTGCTGATTAGAGTGTTGACTGTATTGCTGACGCGGTGGCGTGAGTGGATTCGACGATGGGCTGCGATGGAGATCTTCAAGATTTGACTGAGCCTACCCATGATGATCAACAACTGGGTTGATGGGCGTCTGGGCTCGTCGCATTTGGGCTGTTCACATTTTGGTGCATACACTAACACTATTTTTATCTTTTTTCTAATAAAAATAAGGAATATAATATTTAATAATTAAACCATTGGTCCGGCCCGATCTAACCAAGTTTGACCAAAATCGGACATTTTGCAGGTTTTATTAGCCGGTTTGGTTTTTAAACATGGATCGGTTTGGATCATGTCAATTTCTTCGTTGAAAATAAATTAATATGTACTAATAATACGTGGCACTACTTATTAATTAATGAGATAATTCAATCAGTAAAATCGATTTATTTTTCTTAAATAAATAAATAAATAAATCTACATGTGAACAATGTGGATGATAGAACACATGCGGTCCCGTATGAAGAATTTTGAGACCATGTGAAACTTACCTAGTTAAAGAAAGAGAGAGCTAGCGAGTACTATCATTGACAGCGTATCGTACGTGATGCATATGTATGGTCATGCCTGGCAGTGTGTACCGAGCCCGGATTCGCTGGCCATATTGTAGGTAGCCACAACGAATCACGGGGCGCCAACTGAGCGCTACACAGGGGGTCCCATGTGTTTGGTGCCCCGTGATTCGCTGTGGCTACCTACAATATGGCCAGCGGATCCGGGCTCAGTGTGTACCACACCAAGCAACAGCACGAACAGCATTATTTTGCTGTGCAATGCTTATCTCAAGCCCTTGGACGAAGGGACCAACCCCTTGGCGTCTTTATATATGATTGAAGGTGACCACCACATTTCTAACTAGGGGTGGGGTTTTTTGGGTAACTTGACCTGACCTAGGGGTGGGCATCGGGTCGGGTTTTCCGGGTAACCCGATCCGACCCGACCCAAAAAATGCGGGTTTGGATTTTCAAATCCAACCCGCGGGTCGGGTTCGGGTTTGGGAATCCAAACCCAACCTCGGGTTGGTTCGGGTTCGGGTTTACTCAAACCCGACCAGCGGGTTTTTTATTTTTAATTTTTTTATATATTTTTCTTAATTTATTTAAACATATATATATATATATATATATATATATATAAAATTGGGTTTTTCGGTCGGGTTAGGGTTGGGTTTACTCAAACCCGACTAGCGGGTTTTTATTTTTAATTTTTTTATATATTTTTCTTAATTTATTTAAACATATATATATATATATATATATATATATATAATTGGGTTTTTCGGTCGGGTTTGGGTTTTGCCAAAACCCGCCGGGTTATAGTCGGGTCGGTCGGGTGCGGGTTTGTAAAATAGTAGTTCAGGTCGGGTTCGGGTTTTCAAAAAGCCAACCCAAACTCGACCCGTGCCCACCCCTAACCTGACCCAACCCTAAAAAATTCCAGATTTGGATTCGCAAATCCAACTCACGCGTCGGGTTTGGGTTTGGGAATACAAATTCGACCTCGGGTCAAGTTCGGGTTTACCCAAACCCGACCCGCATGCGTCGAGTTTGGGTTTGGGAATACAAATTCAACCTCCGGTCGGGTTTGGGTTTGGGTTTGGGAATACCCAAACCCGACCCGCAAGTTTTATTTTAATTTTTTTAATTATTTATAAAAATTAGATTAAAATAACCAGGTTTGATTTTCAGGTCAGGTTAACCCGTTCAGGGTTTTTCACGAGTTCGGGTTTCGGATTATATAAATCAGGTTGGGTTTGGGTTAGGGTTTTTAAAAACCTAACCCAAACCCGTGCCTACCCCTATTTCTAATATCTTTTATAGTAAAAAATTAGGTAATGGTCAACCTTAGTCAAAATTTGAATATGATATTTTTTTAAATAAGTTTTAGTAAATATTTATTTTTTCAATATTATTTAAAGACCTCTCAAATTACTGGGGTCGCCTTAATATCAACTGTGAAGAACTGTTCTTTTCTCCATAAATTATTTTAAAAAAAAAAAAAAAAAAAAAAAATCTTTTGTGGAAGATTGGTTTTTGATAATTGTTATAAACCATTGATTACCAAAGACAATAAACCATTGCTCGCCCTACTCTTACTTTCTACTGAATTATATTACCTGCAGACGTAACATCAGCTTGTTCACCACCGACTACAATTAGTTGTTCACATAAGTACAATTATCGCAAGTACCTCCTCGTATTCACGATATGATGTTTACATGATATGTCTCCTTCAAAAGATTATCTCTACATGCAGCCCGATAAATAAAAGAGTTTCGACTGAATATGTACATAAAACACAGATCCGTGACAGATATTAAGAATCCAGAAATCTTTCAGGGAAAATCTCAATTCGTTGTTCAGACGATATTTCATGTCTGAAATTTACTTCTAACTATCATCACCATGGAGGAAAAATTCAGCATTATAAGCTTATTTATTTACAAACTGTACATTGGATATATATATATATATATATATATATATATGCACAAATGGTCTGGACTGATTCCTCTGTTGAAGATTGAAGTCTGCAGGTATATATATATATATATATATTCATTTCGGTGGCTTGACGATGAGAACAGGGCAAGGTGCATGGTGAGCACAGTAATCGCTCGTGCTGCCTAGAAACGCCCTGCATTTCATGGACGTACAACATATAGCACAGATTAGAGACCTGGGAAATGAGATTTTGGAAGCTTTTGTTGCTGTGTAATTTCATACCCAGTTCGAGTTTTCTCCAAAATAAAGAACAATCGTATCAAAATTCCATGTTTGAACTGTTTTGGGTGAGGCTTTAGTTTCGAGAATTAAGAGATCATATCGATTTCATTACCTCTTGATTTTGGTGAGGCCACGGCTACCGACGACGACGACGTCCGGGTGGATCTTCTCTGCTACTTCGCATATCATCTCCTTCGGATCGCCCGTCACTATGAGCGGCTCCACTTTAACTTGCAAACCCTAGTTTAAAAAAAAAAAAAAAAAAAAAATTTTCCCGAATCAAAGAAACAAATCTAAAACATCCGAGGAATCGATTTATTAACAATTCAGAGAGTACTCACAATACTCCTTCTCTGGACTGACTCCAGCCCTCGAGCAATAACTCTCGCGGAATTCTCCTCCATCGATTTCCTCGCCAAATCCACCATCACAGGGGTCGCATACACCACTGAAATTCATCAAAAAACAAAAAAAAAAACTTGTTGACGCATTTGTAGATGATAAAAAAACAATTCGTTGGAATGGATTGATGGGGGATGAATTAAAGATCAGTACCGGGGCCGACCGGATAAATATAGTGCTGAAAGGGTTGCTGAACGTGGAGGAGTAGGAGTGTTCCCGATTGAGACAACGACGATGACGACGATTCTGCGCCTTCGTCGGTTTGGAAGATGTTGTCGAGGGCCCATTGAAGGGCGTAGAGACTTCCGTCGCTGTCGTCGATCGCCACCAGCGCCTTCATTTTTGTTTCGTCGACCTCGGCAGCTGTGGCGCGGTGTGGGGCGGCGTGGCGCCGGAGCAAAAGGGGGCGAGTCTTCGTAAGTTCTATCGTCGTCGATGGAGGATTTGCGTGGCCGCCCTTGAGAATCAGGCTGACACGCAGCACACATGCATGGCGACAGTTGCACGAGTGGATCACGCACGTGACTGTCTGTTGGTGTGGCCATGGACCATGATTCTTCTTGTGACTTTTACCTACCATTTTCACACCGTTATGAGGTTCGTCTTATCTGAAACTTTCGTTACTCCCTTGGGTTATTTAGGTACAGAATTATGACTTTGATTATTATTTAAATATCTAACACAAAATATTGAGTAATGGATGCAAAGATGAAAATATTTTTTATGTAACCAATTAATCATTTTGGGTCTATGACTCTTCGAACCCGACATAACATATTAGTTAATGTTCTATAACATATTATTAAGTTATACATAACTTATTTTTTGTTATGCATAATATACTAATTAGTGGTATATATTATTTTTCGTGGTTGAGGGGTGTTTGGTTATATGAGATTAGCATAACATATTAGTTTATGATATATAACATATTATTATATTATACATAACATATTTTTCTATTTTGTATAACATGCTAGTTGATGTTATAATTTATTATGGTTGAAGGGATTTTGGTCCTATGAAGCTAATATAACATATTAGTTAATGGTCTCTAACATATTATTATTATGTTATATAACATATTTTTTCGTTTTGCATAACATATTTACTAGATAATGGTATAATTTTTTGTGATTGAGAGGTGTCTAGCCTTATGTAGACGCCAAAATTTGTACGGCCCATTGACAACAAGCCCACTGGTCCATCAACTCGTCATCTACTCGCTGCAGGCTTATCAACGGCATGTCCACTAATTATTGGAGCCATCGTTTAGCAGCCCATTTTTGGGTCCTGTTCATCGCCACGTTGTCGTCATCGTCACCGCTAACGTGTCGCCTTGCCGTCGTCGTTAGCACCAAATCAGCAGACCACCTGTCTGCCACTAGGATTGACAAAGTCCCGGTCTGGCTCAACCACAGGAGCCAGAAAAGGAAAGTTTCCTCCTCGATCCCCTTTATGAGGATACAAAAAGTCACTCGAGTCAGAAACTTTCTCGAGCTTGAAGTTCGCATATCCTTCAGTTCATCGAAGTTCACACAGTTCGTCTGAATAAGCTCTACACGTTCACCGGTGACATCAACATGTCAAAAACACGTAACGCAAACACTTCCATCCGGCCGACTACATCCGTCGTCATTCGTGCAGACTTAATTGGAAACTCGAAGTTCGTCGACTCGCTAGAAGTAGCAGCTTCGTCAACCAATTCACGGAGATCGAATAAGAGAAAAGATACGAGAACGCACCCGCAAAATTTCCCAATTCACACTCAAATTGTAATATTTCTCAGTAACTTTGTCGATTTAATCAATCGATCATGCCGCTTCGCGGACCAGAGGGTTTTCGTCGCTACACCTTATAAAGTTGGCATAACATATAAGTTGATAATATATAACATACACCTTATAAAGTTGACATAATATATAAGTTGATAATATATAACATACTATTATGTTATGCATAATATACTCTTTTGTTCTGCATAACATATTATTGGTTCATTGTTTTCTTTATAAACTAGTTTAAAAGTTTAGTGAAGGGCATTTTGTCATTGCATCCATGAGTCGATATTTTATTAACATGTATTCATGGTTTGATATTTAGCCAACAATTTATACATTAGTTGTAATTCTCCCTTTTTTTTTTTTTTTTTCCCATGGGTCAAGTTGATCGACTCACAATCATGGTATTGTATTGCGGTCGACAAGGGTCAGGTTTGAGTTGGATTTATGAAAATTCAAACTCAACCCGTCTTATAAAACCCAATACGAGGGGTGGGCACGGGTCAGGTTTGGGTTGGGTTTCAGAAAACCCGTACCCGACCCGACTTATATAACCCAAAACCCAAACCCGTGAAAAACCCGCATGGGTTTTAAAACCCGAACCCGACCAAAACACGACGGGTTTTGGTAAAACCCGAACCCGACCCAAAAAACCCAAATTTTTTATACATTTTTTTATATTGATCAAGAAAAAATATACAAAAAAATTTAAAATAAAACCTGCGGGTCGAGTTTGGGTAAACCCGAATCCGACCCGAACCTGACCCGAACCCGACCCATGGGTTGGATTTGCGAATCCAAACCTGGGTTTTTTGGGTCGGGTCAGGTCGGGTTACTGGAAAAACCCTACCCGGTGCACACCCCTACCCAATACTCCTACCTGCGAAAAATTCGAACGGGACCTAAACCCAAACCCAATTCGATTACTTCATTTACAAACTCGAACACTACTCGACCGGATAAAAACCCAATGATTTTTGGTAAAACTGAACCCGACCCAATAAAACTCAGATTATTTTGACTGATTTTTTTACTAACTTTAAGGAATAATTTTTTTTATAAAATTATAAAATACATGGGTTGGATCTGCGACCCGTGTATTGGATTTAAATATCTAAATTGGGGATTTTTTGGGTAGATCGGTTTCCTCTACAAACCTGACGTATGCCTACCCTTAGTAGGGTACGAGAGGAAAAGAGAGAAAGGTTCATTTGATTTTGTTCTTATGTATCTTCAACGTGGTCGTGCATGAGACACTTCTCGAGATTTACATAGTGGTAATTGTCTTATAAAAAATTTAAAGTATAATTTCTTTAATTTTATATTTATTATGTGTATTTGAAATTTGAAACAATTGATATTTATATAATATTAAATTATTAATCTAACAAAGGGATTAATTTAAGAGAAGATATACCTAAATGCAATTATTATTGTAAGAACCAATGTTTTAAAAACCGAACACGCCAATGTCCGGTTTTAATTGAACCCGATTACACCGGGTTAGACCGTTGAATATTATACACCATATGTTACTTTTATTTAATATTTTTATAAGAAGAAAGGTAGAAATAATGCTGGTTATAGTGAATCTGGTCGAGTAAATAAGAACCGGACTGGCCTCCAATTTTGGTTCAACTGGGTTGGACTGGCCGGTTCGGTTCAATTTTTTAAACACCGGTAAGAACGATCTTTCCCATAAAAGTTTTTTATTTTATTTTTTTATTTTTATTACCACTCTTGTTATTCACTATTTCTATATGATAATGTGAAAATCTTAACCTAGGACAAATATTGTAACTATTTTTTTTTTTAACTATCCAATGAGATGGAGTCTTGAAAATTACAAGAAAAGGTAAAATCTCATTGCAGAGGAATCTACCTGTCTATTTTTAATATTTTATTATTTATTAATCCCTACGGTAATACAAAATTCATGACACTTTTTCTATTAGTTCATAATAATCAAGTGATATTGAGGGATTAGTAATTGAAGAGTGTTAGCAAATGTGTCCCTTGAACAATGTACTAACGTAACAATTAATGTACCACTTATCTATCTTTCGAAATCGATGTTTTTCATAATCCAAAACACATAAAAAGGCTATAATATGGTTTTCCCCCGAATATTGAGGAATTAATAAAGACATATTGTTATGGTCCACTTTTATTTATGGAGGTTTGTTAATCAATAAAACGCAATATTGTACCTTGTATTGGTTCGAAACAAACCTAAAATAAATAACGTTAATTTTTTTTTTAATTTAAAAATAATTTAATAATTATATTCAAAATGATATATAATATTTAATATTAATAATAGAAAATTTTAACATATATAACTCTAAATTTATGCTAAAACGTTTATACAATTGAATTAATAGTTTTTATTTATGACAAACATCCACTCTCAGTCGTTAATTTTGTTTTTTCAATTTGAAACAATTATTGGAATCAGTGTTTTAAAAATCGAACCGAATCGGCTGGTCCGACCCGATTGAACTAGAATCGGAGGCCAATCCGGTTCTTATTGACTCAGCCCAGTTCACTAAAATTAAGATTATTTTTTGTTATTTTTTTTATAGAATTATTAAGAAAGTATAAAGTATAGAGTATAATATTTAATGGTTGAACCTTTGGTCCAACCCGGTCCAACGAGGTTCAACCAAAACCAGACATACTGCCGGTTTGATGACTGGTTCGGTTTTTAAAACACTGATTGGAATTCTTAACTGACCATTCATTCTTAGGAAAAAAATAATCACAATTATTTTATATTATATATATTTTTTAATTTAATTATTTTTATATAACATATTATATGCCAAATTAAAGATAATTTTTTGAAAAAATTGCTCATTTTTTGGGATTTTTTAAAGTTTTTTTGTACGAGTCCCTCGTTTTATGACACTGAACCGGAGTGACTCGGCGCCTTTCTTATGCAAAGGGCGAAAATGTCTCAGTCCACGAGATTCTGAGATAATCGGAGCTCTTTCCGGATTCTCGCGAGTCGATATACCGGATTCGGTCCGAATCGAGGCCTCGGACGGAGGGATCCGCGGCGGGGACTCGAAAGGGGTTTTAAGACGTACGAAGTACGAACAATCAATCGACACATGCTTTACTTCCGCGGGTTTAATTTCGCGGTTACCGAATTACGCAAGGAAGAAATTTCTAGAACTTTGCGAAAGTTCTTTCTTTCCTAGTTCCTACGGGGGAGGGGGGTATAAGATGGGTCCGACGGGTCCCACATATCGGACCCGAGATTGGGACGTGTGGGGTCGGGTGGCGGGCCAGGGGCGAGAAGATGTCGGAGATGAGGATCCGACGGATGGGATTGCTCTCGGGTTCGTTACAGTGGGGAAAAGTCCACTGCGACTGTGTTAAAACGCATACTTTGTTGCTGGAGTGTTAAAGGAGTGAGGACTCGCAGCAGCGGCTGCCGCGTTGGGTTTTTTTTTTTTTTTTTTTTTTTCCTTTAATTAATTTATTTAAAATTTAATTTTTTTTATTTTTTTTAATATTTTTAGTTGGGGATATAATTACGGGAGTGCCCCTGGTCGAATTAAAAACCCGGGGCCGATTTCGGGAACCATTTTATTTTATTTTTCTTTTCTTTCCCTCCTCCTTGGTTTTTTTTTTTTTTTTTTTTTTTTTTTGGGGATTTCGTTTTTCCCGGTGGGGTGTCTTATTGCAACGACAGAAGGGAAGCCCTCTTCTGCCTGTGCGCCTCTCCAATTTGCTGCCACTTCTCGCTCCGATTTTGTCGATCGCAAGGGCGCGCTCTCTCGCTCTACATCCATGACTATGATGACTCCCCCTCCCTTAGATGTAAGGGCGACCGACTTTTCCAGGACCGTTTCTGCTGCTTTTTTTTTTTTTGGTTGTTGTTGTTGTGCTTTCCCCGTTTAATTTGCACCGGGGGGGGGAGGGGAAAAAACCTAGAAATCTATGTGCGCCCGTGTCGTCTACTTGTTTTTATTGAGTTAGCCGTGGAATTTTTCGATTCGTTTCGGTCACTAGGGTTTCGAACTCGATTCGGAGCTATCCGAATCGGGCTGCAATCTTGCAATCTGGTGGCTGCTGGGGCGTCGGCTCTAGGGTTTCGATTTTCGTCTCGGAGTGGAGTTTTTTCCGAGAGATCTGAGGTCTGACTCGTGTTTCGTTATGCAGCAGGAGGACGAGGAGATGCTGGTGCCGCATTCGGATTTTACTGACGGCCCGCAGCCGATGGAAGGTACGAGCTTGTGCCCTTTCCCCGTACTTTCCCTTTCACTTGCGGATAAATTGTGTCCGAACTGGGAATTGGACTCGCCGAGAATCGCGGATTTACTTCTCGATGCAATGGAGTTTTTTGAATGTTTTTTTTTTTTTTTTTTGGGTTGGCCGATCGAAATTAGTGCTTCTAACTAGTGTTTTTGAAGTTGTTGTTTTGGTGCTGGATTCTGGATTGTTTGATTGTTTATCTACTTCCGGTGCTCAGCAGTGTCGCAACCAGAACCTGCCAGTACGGTGGAGAATCAGCCAGTCGACGATCCTCCTTCCTCGAGATTCACTTGGACGATTGAAAATTTTTCTAGGTTAAACACCAAAAAGCACTACTCAGACATCTTCTTTGTCGGTGGTTATAAATGGTACGGTGATCTCCTCTTCCTTCTCGCATTTGGACTCTCGTCCAACTTTCGCTTTTCAATTTGCTGAAACTTCCGACCACCTCTTTGCTTTCGGTAGGCGAGTTCTGATTTTTCCCAAGGGAAACAACGTGGACCACCTATCTATGTACTTGGATGTTGCGGACTCGACACAGTTGCCTTACGGCTGGAGTAGATATGCACAGTTCAGTTTGGCGGTGATCAATCAAGGTCACCCTAAGTATACCATACGGAAAGGTATTTTCCACAGCCGTCTCAGTGGTTTATGTGCATTTCCTGTTTTCTCAAGCGGTTCATTGAACCTATTATTTGAGGATGAATTCACTGGTCTCGGAGAGGTTTTGATATCCGGGATACGCTCATTTTAATGTCAATTGAATATTCTATATATATATGATTCGTTTTCCATATATGCTCTCATTATTGGATTGGTGATTATGAGAGATTTGCATAATGTAGACACACAGCATCAATTCAATGCTCGGGAAAGTGATTGGGGTTTCACATCATTCATGCCTCTTAGTGAACTTTATGACCCGACGAGAGGATACCTTGTGAATGATACTTGTATAGTTGAAGCTGAGGTTGCGGTGCGTAGGGTTGTGGATTACTGGACGTATGATTCGAAAAAGGAAACAGGTTATGTTGGTTTGAAGAACCAAGGTGCAACCTGTTACATAAACTCTCTTCTTCAAACTTTGTACCATATCCCATATTTTCGTAAGGTTTGGATATGGTCCTTTTGTTGTACTTTGCTTTTCATAATTGCTGTTTTGGTCTATTCAGTCTGGTTGACATCATTATCGTTATAAATCAAAAAGTGAACTCTTTGTCGGTTCGTGTGTGCCAGGCTGTGTACCATATGCCCACTACAGAGAATGATATGCCATCTGGAAGCATTCCATTAGCTCTCCAGAGCTTGTTTTATAAGCTTCAGTATAGTGATAACAGTGTTGCGACAAAAGAGCTGACAAAATCATTCGGATGGGACACTTACGATTCTTTCATGCAACATGATGTTCAGGAGCTCAATCGGGTTCTTTGCGAAAAGCTTGAAGATAAAATGAAGGTATTTGTTCTATTGGGTCCTTAGTGGGACGTGTCTGCCTTGAACTTCTAAATATATAACTTTGATATCCTTTTGTTTTTGGTCTTAGGGTACTGTTGTGGAGGGAACAATACAGCAGTTGTTTGAAGGTCATCATATGAACTACATTGAGTGCATCAATGTGGACTATAAATCTACCAGAAAGGAATCCTTTTATGGTATTTTCTTCTCAGCCAAAATCATTTGGGGAAAGATTCTTGGCCATGTTACTCATTTTGGCTATATTTATTTTTGACTCGACAGATCTTCAACTGGATGTGAAAGGTTGTCGTGATGTCTATGCATCCTTTGACAAGTATGTTGAAGTTGAGCGTCTCGAAGGTGATAACAAGTATCATGCAGAACAACATGGTTTGCAGGTCTGCTACCTCCAAGATACATTACACTAAAGTTATTTATGGCATCGCCATTGACATAGGTTTCTGTATATTGAGATTCTGATTCGATTTTATAAGGTGTCCTGCCCCCTTGAGCTTTGGACATGCCAGTTGTTGGTTGCTAAATTTGATAAAAAACAACTTACTATGATCTGGTCGTGAACTTAGGATGGTCACTATTTTGATTAAAATTATATAGTTCCAGTAAGATTTGCTGATGGATGCTCTTTTCATACGCACTGTAACTTTATCTTTTATTGCTGGTGGTTTTTAGTAGTCTAGTGGAACTGCAAGCATGTTGATATTACCATATTTATCTTTTGGAAGTATATTATGGTGTGTAGCGTGTTTTAATGTATTACATGGATAGAGTGTTTGCTCTCTTCATCATCACAACATTTCTGTGCTCTGTTGCTTTTTACATTATATCCAAATAACTCTGAGCCGGAAGCTGTTTTATGTTGATTTATAATGTTGCTGTTGATTCTATTTCATGTGACCTTTATCAATTATTTAGATCATCTTTTAATGGTAACTGGTTTTGATAGTGTTTAATTGCTTGCACTCTGATTGATTTCAGGAGGCTAAGAAAGGTGTCCTGTTTATCGACTTCCCCCCTGTTCTGCAACTTCAGCTTAAACGCTTTGAGTATGATTTCATGAGGGACACAATGGTGAAGGTTGGTATTCGAGGCCATTGTCTAAATGAAACTTTGAATTAGTTATATTTGAGTTTTTATTTTTAATTCTTATTTATGTTTGAGCAACACTTTGCAACTCATGCTTCCGAAGCTAGTTTTGATCTCCTTTAATGTGAACGATCCATTTTTTTTTGGGGAAATTGCTATGCAATGTGAATGATCCATTGACAAAATATTTGTTTTTTGTTGAAGAATATGCTAGTTTCGTAATTATTTTCATTACGTCCCTGACATAATTGGTACGTTAATGTCCATGGGAGCACTTGGATCACCTAATTCAAACCTTTTCTTTAGTTGTGTTTATTTTGTATAATGCTCTTGAAAACCAGCCTCACTAATGACATTTTTTAGGGAAAAGTCATTATGTGGAGTGTCTCTTATTCATTGATTTTAATTGCATTTTTTTGCCATTTTTTGAAATGATTTCTGATCAGAATAGGAGGAAAATTTTGTCTTCAAAATCAAACTACAATGTACACTAGATTATTGACTCTTACATTATCTTTCTTTATGCAGATAAATGATCGATATGAGTTCCCATTACAACTTGATCTTGACAGAGACAATCGGAAATATTTGTCTCCAGAAGCAGACACAAGAGTTCGCAATCTTTATACACTTCACAGGTATCACTCGTTTCAGGAATAAGTTAGACAAAAACTTTAACATGCATGTGTTGTTGGGTGCCTTGCAAGTAAAAATTTTCCTTTCCTAGAGGCACTTGTGCTACCAGGGGAGCTATGGGACTAAGGGATTGCTGCAAGGGGTTAGGTGGAGGTGTTAGATTGAGATCATACTTACTCTTGTCTTTCTTAGACTTAAATGTAAAGATGTCTGTGATATTGATCGTAAATAACTCATCCTCAAGAACCTTGTCTTTATCCTCAAGCCCTGTACCTCAAATTTCAAAAAAAACAAAACATTTCTTATTCTTTGAATCCGTGAGATTTCTCGTCCTAGTAGTTGGATACAAAAACTGCCAAGAGTTAGGTTTACCCCATTATGTGTTAGGGGTGTGTGGGATGTGTTGATGTTCGACTGTAGCCTATAATTTGTCAGCTATGTATGGGAAGCTGTGATACGGGTGTCTACCATGGTTTGGTTCTAATCAAACTAATAGGTGCCTGGATGCCAAATGCATATAGACCTGTTTGCAGCTGACAGTATTGTGCATTGACTTTGTCAATTATGTTATCTTTTTTGAGGAAAGTGATACTTTGTCAATTATGTTATGAAAGTTCTTTTAATTCTTTGTATGATGTATTGTTTTCTGCATCTAAAAAAACTTGCTTGTGGGCTCAGGCATGCTAAATATTTTGTTTGAAATAAATACAAATTCTTTTACATGTTATTAGTACTTTGAATTTATCGATATCCTTTTCTTTGCTCATTTGTCTGGAAATCTGTCATCTGCTCATGAAGCTTTCGCAACTTTTGCCAAGTAATATTTTGTGACTCTCTTTTGTTAATGCTTCTCATTCTTTGTTTGCAGTGTTCTTGTTCACAGTGGTGGAGTGCATGGAGGACATTACTATGCTTTTATCAGGCCAACTCTCTCGGATCAGTGGTATGTAATTTCTTTTTAGTGGACTGATCTCAAAATGAAGAGGATATTTCTAAAAAAAATCATCATTTATTTGGATTCATTTTGTTATGGATTTGTCTGCACTTTCAATACTTTTGGCAATTGGATTAGTACTTCAATTCCCTTACAACCTATTTCCCATATTAAAGTAGTTCTTCCTGCAGGTTCAAGTTTGATGATGAAAGGGTAACTAAGGAAGATATGAAAAGAGCATTGGAGGAACAGTATGGTGGTGAAGAAGAGGTTAACATTATGCTCTCTCTCTCTTTCTCTCTCTCTCTCTCTCTCTCTCTTTGTCTTCTACATTTCTTTCCAGTTATCCTCCATCAGAGATAGGATTTGTTACTACCACAAACTGCTTATGATTCTTTTTCACCAAGTGCTTTTTCTTATAAATGTTTTGTTTCTATCTTGTTTGTTTTCCTCAATAGTTGCCACAGACCAACCCTGGATTCAATAACACCCCTTTCAAGTTTACAAAATATTCAAATGCATACATGCTTGTGTACATACGTGAGAGTGATAAGGAGAAGATAATTTGTAATGTGGATGAGAAGGATATTGCAGAACATCTTAGGGTAAGTTGATTTCAGCCTTCAAAATTGTATTTTTTGAAATTTGTAATTTGATGGGACTTGTGGTGTCCGATAACATGAAGCTTGAGTACATTCGATTTATGATTCCAGATAAGGCTGAGGAAAGAACAGGAAGAAAAGGAACACAAGAAGAAGGAGAAGGCAGAAGCACATCTTTATACTATTATAAAGGTTTTGTACAAGTATCTTTTACTGGTTTTGGTATTACCTCTTGATTTTCTGTGGCCATTCATTTAGTTCTTACTAAGCATTTACCCAGGTTGCTCGAGATGAGGATCTTTCTGATCAGATTGGAAAAGATATTTATTTTGATCTTGTTGACCATGACAAAGTTCGCAGTTTCCGGATTCAGAAGCAGATGCCATTTAATCTCTTCAAGGTACATCCTTGGTTCGAGTTCATTTGCTCATATTTATTTGTGTTCAGATATCTTGTTACTCTTCTTATCGATTGTTTTCCCCAAGTCAAAGGAGTGAGATGTGCAGTTGTGCAGTATTAGAGCTTAAGTTATCTCACTAATATTTTGATTATGAGGAAATCATTTGCTTCATGCGAAACAGATGTTTTTGGGACTTCTTCTATTGAAAGACACTTTCTTTTATTCTTTGTATTATACTTTTTTTTTTTTTTGAATTATTCAGTTTTTCATTTTGTATTGCTCCAATTGTCTCATTATTTGTAGTTATTTGTAGTTATTTGTTGCTTATTTTGAAGGTCAAAGAGTTTCTTCCCCTGTCGGAGTTCCATTTTCTTTTGAAAATTTTGCTGTTCAACTTCATACCTGTTGCAAAATATCTCTTCACTCTAATTAATTTCATTCCTTGTGACTCTGATGGTTCTTGGAAATAAGCTGAGCTACTTATGGACTGCTTAAGTTGCAGCTCCTCATGCAATATGATTGTCTTTACTTTTCATTGTCTGGTTGAGTTATCAGGTGTTTTCTAATTGAACTTGTCAACAGGATGAGGTGGCTAAGGAATTTGGAATACCTGTGCAATATCAACGTTTTTGGCTATGGGCCAAGCGTCAAAACCATACGTATAGGCCGAACAGGCCATTGACTCATCAGGAAGAAGCTCAGTCGGTATATATATGTAGTTATTGGAGCTTTTATTGGAGCTTGCTTGAAAATATACCTTTCCTAGTTATAATCTTTTCTGTTTTTTTCATAGGTTGGTCAGCTGAGGGAAGTATCAAACAAATCTCATAATGCAGAGCTGAAGTTGTTTCTGGAAGTGGAGCTAGGACCGGTAAGTGGTTTTCAGTGGATGCTTTTTAAATTAAATGTGGCATTGGAGCTTTCCACAATTTAGAGTTTGTTGGGCACTAAAATTTCCATGCTGAACCCCTTCTCCATTGTTGTTCTCAAGTTACTCCAGCTGCTTTTCCATCCCACAAACTGTCATTGTAGTTGGTGTTTTCCTTGTGTCTGCCCACCCTTTGTGTACTTGTACTGGCCCCTTCTTACTTTAGTGCCAATGGTGTTATTCCACTGTCATAACAGCACAAACCTTTTCTGTTCATTTCAAATTTGTTGTTTGAATAGGTTCTTATTTGCTCGATGTAATTGACTTTCAATACTTATATGTGAACTAAATTTGCCTTGAATTTTGCTGTCGTAAAGGGTTCTAAATTTTTTGTTATTTTCTCTGTTGCTTGGAATATGAAAAAAGAGTATGTAGTTGAATTTTTCTCTTCCTTCATGCACACTAATATTGCTTCACTGGCTTTAATACAGGATTCACACCCTCTTCCTCCACCAGACAAGAATAAAGAAGATATATTGTTATTTTTTAAGCTTTATGATCCTGAGAAGGAAGAGCTCAGGTACTGATTGTGTTAATGCATTCTGAATGGCTGCTGTTGCGAGAGTATATTTTGAACTCATATTGTTGTTTCCTTTGGTGCCCTTAGATATGTTGGAAGGCTATTTGTCAAGGGTGGAGGGAAGCCATCGGAGATCCTAACTAAGTTAAACGAGTTGGCTGGTTTTCCTCCCAATGAAGAGATTGAACTTTATGAGGCATGTGTCTGTTGTATTCCTCTGGAAGTGGATTCACATTTTAATACTTTGATTTATCATCATCATAGAAAACATGAAATATATTGAAGTAACAGATGAATTTACTATCATATTATTTTTTTAACTAGAGATTTGGCTATTATGATGCAGCTTGTGTTACTTTTATGCAGTTAATACCGTGGGTTTTTTTTTTTGTCATTTTTCCTGATCTGATTTGGTTTTGACAGGAAATAAAGTTTGAACCTAGTGTCATGTGTGAGCACATAGACAAGAAGCTCACATTCAGATCAAGTCAAGTAAGTATCTGATACATTAAACAGGTTTCCTTTTGGTGCTTTTGATGCTCTTCATAGTTATTTTTGGATTCCACATTCAAATATGGTTGTGATTGAAATGTAATGGGCATACATGGTCTGGCCTGTAGTTTGTTGCAATATATGAGACAACTCCATTGTGTGAGTGGCCCTTCAGTTGAGATTTTCTGGAACTCATATATTTGGAGTTTATCTTCTGCTAGCATTTGCTTCATTGGACAATAAAAGGAACTCCCAGTATCTATCCACCATCCCCCTGATACAGGAGTGGCCTTAACAGAGAGGAAGTGGGAGGGATCTCTTATCCTCTATTTCATGCCTTTACTTGGAAAAAGTGTCGGCCAGGCAACCTTTCCCTTTGTGTCTGTTTCTATTGCATGAAAACAGGAAAATTGGGCATGGGGTTTTCTGTTCTCTCTTACTGGCGGACTGAGAGGGTGGGACTACCACATCCTTTTTCCTCCTACAGGCAACTGGCATGATAATAGGAATTGAGTTGTTGTCTACCTTCATATATAGAGTTCCATTTTTACTAAGCTATGGTTAGAATGCAGCATGTAAGTTGCTGTAGTCGAAAATTACTTGTGGATGTGTGCATATCTGGATTAAGTTATTTGTGGTTTATTTATGTGCAGCTCGAAGATGGTGATATTATTTGTTTCCAAAAGTTACCTGCAACTGAAAATGATAAGCAATATCGGTATCCTGATGTGCCTCAGTTTTTGGAATATGTTCATAACCGACAGGTACTTTTTTATGTTTTCTTATTTTCTCTGAACCTCTATGGAAATCGACTTTGTTGCTTAAGAGAGGGCATTGTTATCGCAGATCAGCTATGATTTTTTTCCTTAAATTACAAACAATTGCTTCAAGTTCTGAATGCTTGTACATGCGTGAGATTGGAACTACTTTTTGTGCTTTGTTTAGGTGAAGATGAGTAATAGAGCAAGCACATAACTTGTCTCATTGTTTAGTTTTTGATGGCTTTGGTGTAGGATTGTTGTTGCATCAGGCCATCAGAAGCTTTACAATGTGCTTATAAAGTTGAAAAACATTTTTGCACACCCTCAATTGTGTATGTGAGCTCCGTCTTGTTGATAACTTGATTTGACACTACTTCCTCAACAAAGAAAACACTTGATTTGACACTGTTGTCTATGACCATAATCCGCAAGAAAAAGAAAAATAATATTCTACCGAACTACTTAGTTTAACTCAAAAAGAAAGTAAAACTTTTATTCCGTTTTCTGAGGTAATTAGTTATATTTAGTAGTATTTGATGTGCTCAGCTTTACACTTTGCTGGACCAGGTATCCTTTTTAATTATTTTTTGAAATTTTGTCTCTTTTATTTTATACTAACATTAAGTTGTATTGTTGATGGTTATCTTAGGTTGTCCATTTCCGATCTCTTGAGAAACCCAAGGAAGATGATTTTTGTCTTGAGCTGTATGTATTTGAAAAAGTTTGGTTTAGATATGTTTTTTCCATCTTATATTTTCTTTAAAAGGTCATTGTTTCTGTTGTCAGTTACATTTTCCTTGATTGCCATCTTTTGCACTTTTTATTTACCTTCCAGGTCAAAGCTTTTTATTTACGATGATGTAGTCGAGAGAGTTGCCCGTCAACTTGGTGTGGATGATCCAACTAAGATTAGACTCACATCTCATAATTGCTACTCCCAGCAACCTAAGCCTCAACCTATCAAGTACCGTGGTGTGGAACATCTGTCCGACATGCTGGTCCACTACAACCAGGTTTTGCATTGAACTTTGTTTGCATTCCTTTGTTTTTCTAGTGTTTCTGCTGCATTTTTAGACTTTCTAACAATTACAAATTTTTGAAGCAGACTTCGGATATCTTATATTACGAAGTATTAGACATTCCATTGCCGGAACTTCAGGGGTTGAAAACTCTGAAAGTTGCTTTCCACCACGCCACAAAGGATGAAGTCAGTGTACCTATTACCTTTACATTCTTTATTAGTTTAGCTTTTAATTGTCTTTCTGGTGTATCTCTAGAACTTTTTCATTGAATGTTGCAGGTCGTAATTCACAGCATAAGATTGCCCAAGCAGAGCACTGTTGGGGATGTGATTAATGACTTGAAAACCAAGGTAATCAGGCGATACACTGGCTTGCTCTTTACTGTCTTGAGTTTGCAAATTGTTTGTTTCTTCCCTTATTTATAGAAAGAGTCCTTTTTGTGTTTGCTGTGTAATTGCCTATTGCTTGTTAGAATCACATCAGCATTTCAACTTCATCACTCAGTTCCGTGAAATAATACCCCTGGGCTGGTCTAGTTTGAGGATGAGAAATCTGAATCCTCTCACATTGGGCCTTCCCTCCTTCAATGACTGGGAAAGCCCCTTTACTTTTCTTTTTTAATTGGTTTTCTTTTACTTTTTTATATTTAGACCAGAGTGGAGCAAACGATTCACTTTAGGCACAGTGCCTGGGTCTAATAATGATGTTCTTTACTGTTTATGTATCAATAAGCAAAATTGTGGCTTCATTTGTTTGTTTCATAGTCCTCTTGATCAAGTTAGTCTGTATTTTTTAACAGGTTGAGTTGTCTCATCCTAATGCGGAACTTCGATTGCTTGAAGTCTTCTATCATAAAATCTACAAGGTTTGCCTTGATAACTTCAGAAGTTCTTGTTGGGTATTGCTTGGAAAAGAATTCTCATTCGTGTGATGGGTATATACTGAACAATAGGGAATAAGAAGGAAAAGGAAACAAAGGTGTTTTTAGTTTTCAAGACCAGTTATGTGGTCACAACAGAACTGGTTTTACTCGACCAGTCTCCCAGTGATCCACAAGGGTGATATGTCTTTTTGTTATTACAGATATTCCCTCCGAATGAGAAGATTGAAAACATCAATGATCAGTATTGGACACTTCGTGCAGAGGAGGTAAGATTTTCTTCTGTATCCCAGTATGTTGAAATCATACAGGCTTGCAAGTGAGCTAATGTGGTTGTAGCATCTACTCCTGTGCTGCAGATTCCTGAAGAAGAGAAAAATCTTGGTCCTCATGATCGTCTTATTCATGTGTACCACTTTACCAAAGATGCATCTCAAAATCAAATGGTAATAAAAATTTCATTGTTTTAATTGTATATCAACTTCGTGTTAGTGCAAAGTTAGCTAGAATCCTCCTTTTATTCCAACAGCAGGTTCAGAATTTTGGGGAACCTTTCTTCTTGATCATCCATGAGGGTGAAACCCTTGCTGAAGTTAAGGTGCGAATTCAAAAGAAATTGCAAGTTCCAGATGAGGAGTTTGCAAAGGTATTTTGTGGAAATTTTCATTGTATTTTATCCTATCTCATCTTGTTGAGTGGGTGGGCTGATTTCTGTGGCATTGGTTCTCCAATTTCGTAATGATTATATCTTTGATGGTGCCAACTTTCTAATTTTTTGGATATTTTCTGTTTGATGTCTGGACAGTGGAAATTTGCTTTTCTATCACTTGGTCGCCCTGAATACCTTCAAGACTCTGATATAGTCTCTAGTCGTTTCCAGGTAACAGTATCCTGATTTCTGACTGTAAATCTACGTTCATTTCTGAATACAGTGCAAAATGGTAATTGCTTTACTCTTTTATGTTGGTCAACAGAGACGGGATGTTTATGGGGCTTGGGAGCAGTATCTTGGTTTGGAACATTCTGACAGTGCTCCAAAACGATCTTATCCGCCCAATCAGGTATGTGATACCTGTCTAGTGAAACATTCTGTCAAATCTTTTTGTTATGAAGTTTCTTATTTTGGAATCTTTGTGTTTCTTTGTTGTTCTCCATTTTTAATTGTTCTAAAGGCGAGTTTTAGTGGTCAACCCAATTTTAGAGGTCAATTGTTCTTTAATTATGAGCATTTTCATAGTCCAGGGCACCTAGCTTGATTGATTTGTAGTTTGAGAAGAGGTTCATGGTTTCTCTGCATTCTTCTTTTGCAGAATCGTCACACATTTGAGAAGCCTGTGAAAATCTACAATTAGCAACTGGCAAAGAACCTATGCAACAGCATATTGGCTGAACCCTTTGATGTGGCCTTTGATTTGCCCACCTGTTCACCAGTGGTGTGATATGTTAAGAATGGAGAAGTAACGGAAGGCAAATACAAAGCATGCAACTGCCGAGGAAGAGGATTTGTCGGGTTTGGTTATTGTTTTTGTTGCAATTGTCTTGTTTTCTTGTGTTTGGGTGGGGAGAGGACATTTATCCAAGTGAGTGTGCTTGTGTCGTTTTTTTATCAACCCCCATCTCGAGCTTTATTTTCTGTTCTTTTCAACAAGAGCTGCCCCTTTTGGTGAGAAGTGTCTCACTTAGCTTCTACTTCAATTCCAATGTAATTTAGTACATAAGAAGATTTTGAACTAGGGGATGTATACAGGGTATAGATAGTCGGTTGTTCTTTGCCATTTTTCTTTTTCTTTTTTGGTTTTTCAGTTACCCTTTTGTTTATTCTAGCTTCTGCTCAGGGGAAAAGGGGTTGTATAATGGTTGGCCATCATTAGCTGTTAAAGTTGTTTAGGAAATTAATTATGTAATACTTTTTTTTTTTTCGCACCGCAGCTTTAAGATTGCCATCACAATGTCTTTATTATATGTCATTACAAACTTCCTTCCTGCTATTTTAAGTTTTTTGAATCCAGCTCTGGAAAAGTGTTCTTTCCTCTTAATAGAGGAACTCAGACAGTTGAACATCCTCGAGAGGTCTCAATAACTATTTTACCTCCACAGCGTGTACGGGAAACCATTTTTTGGCCGTGGCTTAGCACAGACCAATTGTTTTTCATAATCTCTTTCCTGCTTCCAATGAAAAAATTCCTTTTCTTGCAATTTTTTATAAAGAATCATTTCATATATCATAAAAAAGGTTATTTTTAAGCTATCTCCAAAGCCAAGGATATAAAAACAAATATGTCTTATAGATCAGCGTTAAAGATTGCACTCTTTGGACGGATGTATTCTTTGGCTGCAGATGTTGAAGTTGCGTCTCATCGGCTAGTAACATGCATATCATTTCTGGTAATTAATGTCGTAAAACTGTGAGACGATATCATCAGTGCCATCGACAGAGACTAAGATAAGGCATGCAGTTTCAGTGTTGATTATGTACAATCCGATAAGCAACTGATCCATCAGCACACTCCACAAGAAGCCGGTTCAGTTTCAGTAGCAGTAGCACACAAGACTTCCCCTTGGGACCTGCGGTTGAGAATCGAAAATTATACTCTCGTATAAGAAGAACACTCCTAAGAAAGTCTCGAGAATCAATTCTACACAATTTTTTTTTTTTTTTAATTTCTCATCAATTTCATTTAAACTTATACCTCTCAAACACAATTCTTGGTGTACTGTTGCATTGGAGTTTTCTTTATAACAAACTTCTAGTTTGAGAGCGTGGAGCAGTTGTTCTTCTGTCACGTTTTTCATATACTATTATTTGAATTTGGTAAAAAGTAATAAAAGATGGGGGAAAAGAAAGAGTTACTCAGAAGCATACCCAATTCCATTGAAGCGATCTCATCTTGGTTGAGCAAGCATTCGCCTTTTGGTTTATCTAGCTTATGGACAGCGATATTTATCTTTTCAACAATCTCCGTCAAATCCTGCACGTGTTACACAGGTCAAAGGCAAACACTTAACGTAGTCGGCCTGTCAAATTTTTAGACGGGCCGCAATGACCGATGTGATCGTCTAAGAGATTTTCTAATGATCGATGTGCTCTTCTAAGAGATTTTTTAACTTACAAAACAAAGGAGTCAACTATTTTACTTTATTCTTGAACACAGAATAGAACATTGATTTCAACAGCCAGAGTTCAAGTGTCAGATTGTATAACATTTCGATGGTATGAAGGGCGACCAGGCCATTCAAGACCTCAATTGTTTTTTTCATTTTGAAGGAGCACTCTCAAAACTATCTCATAATATTAGAAAGGAAGCTCAGAAATCTATAGTTACTGAATTGTGTTAGTGGCGTCGAAACTAATTCTATTACTTTACCTGATTGAAAATGTGAACCAGTTGTTGAAAAGGAAGGAACCTGACCATATAACATAGTCATTATTTATGCAACTATTGCATTTATAAAGAAGAATGGCGTACTCAAGATGCCTCCAGGAATGTTAGAATATCCGGAGTCCATAATTGAGAACTTGAGAAAAAGAAAGAGGAATTGGCAAGGATCAAGTTCGAGCTAGCTGAGGGGAAAGCTTATTACAGTAGTTCATCTTTTTGAATAGTACCAGGGAGAAGTCCCTTACCTCCCACGAAGCTAAAATCCTCAAGTGGAACGGGAGTTTATCATACTCATCCTTGGATATCTCTGCAATACAGAGAAAAGTTTTTCATCATTCTTTTTGATTATTTTGTTAATTTTACACAGATCGATTCCATGAGCTGTTTGGTGGGTCCAAGCAATTGCAAGGCTTTACCTATGGATTCCACACAGAGCAGCTTTTCAGTATCTGCCATTGACAACACTACATCAGGAGCATGATTTAGAAATTCCTTCTGTATTTGGTTTGCCTCGCAACTGAAGATTGAACAGAAAAAGTAAAAATGCGAACAAATTATATCTAAAGTGCATAAAATATGAACTAGTGTAAAGAAGCATAAATAAATTGATTCAAAATAATAAAGTTAGAATTACGTGCCTCACTGGCTTCAGCAAGGATATTTTAGGGCTGCCAAGATCACCATTATCTACAAAAATGAAAAGAACTGAGTAGTTTATGGCCTTTCTTTCATGTAACAGATTCTAGTTTTTGCACCTGAGATATACAAACATGAAGTTTGATAGATGCAGTGAACAAGTTAAGTGAAAATGAGAAATGAAATCAACTGGAATTGAGTAATGCTGTCATTAGGACAATCTGAAGTATGTTTGTGCGTGTTACTCAACATCTGAAAAACAAAACTCAAATACTTGAGAAATGCAAAAGTACAAAGGATAGTTCGTCACACCCTCGGAGGCTAAAGTTGCAAGACAGGCATCTGAAAGGCCAAGTTTCTGCAAATTCATGGAATCCTCGAGTCTGAAGACTGTCAAGTTCACAAAAGAGAAAACTAAAGGTCCATAAAGCATCAATATGCATGACCGTGCAAGAATGCTATTTCCATGTCATAAAGATCAAAGCTTCCTCAACTACAATAACTTTGTTCATCAGTAGAGGAATTGCAACTGAAAGAGGAAACCAAAAAACTAAATCAAAAGTAACAGATAGAGCGTGTTAGAGCTGTCATGTAACGTGATCATATAGAACGACTTTGGACTTATGTCTGAAAAATATCGTGTTTATAATATGACAGACATGAAGAACTATGGGTGTGCAGAGCAGATAGTGTGCAGATGAGATAGCTATACTATATAAACTACTGTAGGATTTGTTTATAAACCAAGAAATACTAGTCTGAATCCCAGTAGATTGCTGAAAATATCTTATAAAATATTTGACTTGAACAGAGGCATAAAATGAACAATAGGATCTAGTCGCTAAGTGAGGAGTTCGTTCATAACTTCTTCTAAATAAACTGTTCGAGAATTTAATCATCCAGCCAGAGAAAAATATGCAAGCGAAACACTAGATAAATATTTTGTCCTCTGGCAGCAAAACAATTATTTTAATAAACCGAAGGAGGTATGAAGAACAAAATCACAGAAAACAGTTTAAGATACGGAAATTCGTCGTCGAGCCTTCTTTTGACGGAACTCAGCACGGAAGCATAGGAGAGGTGATCCAAGCCACTGTCATAACCTAGAAACTTTGAGTTTGCAGCGGCAGGAGTCTCTGGATTAGTCACATCGTCGTCATTCTCCGTCTCAAACTCTGTAATATCTGTAAAGAGATACGTCTCCCTCATCAGAATCCGATAAAGAAATTTCGAAAAACACAAGCAAAACAAAATCTAAACCGTTCCACTCGCCAGGTTCATATCCGAATGGCCTGAGATGATTTTCAATTTCCGCAACGTTGCTCAGGTTCTTCTTATACAGCTCATTGCAGTGACCTAGAAGCTCTTCAAATGAGATGGTTCCAAAAGCCATCGACTCCAGAAAGTTGAGATCCGCACTTGCGGCCGTGATACGGCGATCGAGGCTCTGCGTGAAAGTCGAAGACGCCGAATCTGATGACATTCAAGAGAAAAAACTGAAAAAACTTTAAGCCTAACGGAGCATAGCTGATTTCCTGATAAACAGAGCGTGGTACGGGAATACTATTACCGAGAGGAATAGGTTGGCGAAGAACGGCTTCTTTTAGGACATTGCACCTCGATTGAAGCTGTTTGGTGAAGGAACCAAGGTTCTTGCAGAAGGTAGAGACGGCCTCATCCATGGCTGACATTTCAGGTTTCTAAGCCGCGGAACTGAAATTCCCTCCTGTCTACTCCTTTCTTTAAAGTTTAAACTTAAAAAGACATTGAAGAAAAAAAAGGCGGGAAAACGGATCGGACAATTACGGAACCACCCCTCTTAAGGGTGTCAATGTTACCCGATTACCGATTACCCTCAAATGATAATGGTATGGATAAGAAATAAAATTATGTATTTTGATTACCCAATTACTTAATTAAAAAATCCGAATGATAATTTGATAATTTTTTTAAACTTTATGCCCTTATTTCTATTATACATAATAATATGTACGTTGTATATTTGTTTGAGTTAGTTTTATATAAACTTAAGAACTTGAATATAATTTTCATATGATTTTAAATTTATTTTGTATTTTTTTTAAAATTTATAAGGGTTAAATAATTAATTTTTTAAAAATATTATTATCTATTTATTTACCCGATTATCTACTGGTAATCGGGTAAAAAATTCGGGTGATGGAATGACTTATTTTTATTCGGCCGGGTAACGGAATAAACCTTACCCGTTTCGATAACTACCCGTTTACACCCTTATCGCCAATTGCCACTCGAGCGACTCCAGAGTTTCACCGGATCATTCGGTGCCTGGCATGCTGTGACGGGCACAGGTCGGGTTTGGGTTGGATTTTTAAAAATCAAAATTTGACCCAATTTATATAACTTGAACCCAAACTTGTGAAAAACTTGAAGAGGTTTAAAACCACCTCATACTTTACCCGAATTTTATTTTTAGAAACCCAAACTCGACTGGGCTAAACCCAACTATTTACACTATTTTTGCCGGTACCCTGACCCAACTCATCCAAACCCAAACTCAACTGCAGGTTGGATTTGAAAATTCAAACCTGATATTTTCGAGTTGGATTCCCTAAGGACACCGTGGAGCTCTAGTGCGCCCAACGAGATTGAGACAGGCACCTAAAACGAGTATGTACTTTGGTGCCACAATTAAAATGCCACACACTTAAGTGGCATGTGCTCAACGAATGTGGTATTTTAAGTGGGATTGGTATTTTGGGCGTGATTCTGATATTTTGGCCTGAATTTGGTCTTGTGGTCTAAAATGTGGTTACATGCAGCTGAATTTAAGTTAGATGGGAAATTCGTTCTTCTTGTGCTTCGATTTTCATCATTTAATTCTATTCCATAACGAAAACTGAGATCAAAGTACTGTTTTGTTGTTTATTTTGATGTTTTCAACAAACAGTGTGACCTTTTAGAGTTTCGGATCGAGGCCTGAGGGGTTTGATTTTGAATAATCTTGCTTCTGCTATGTTGTACCTCGATTCAGATGGAAGCCATTGAAGAGGAACAGCAGGTTGATGACACTCTTCCTCGGCCTTCAAGCTTCACATGGAAAATACGCAGAGACTTCTCTCAGAACCGAAAATGGCAGACTACGGCCACAAGTGGTGAGACACATCTTAATCCCAATCTTAACTCTGTTTCTGAAGAATCCAGATTTCTTGGTACTAACCTGTAATCCTTGGCTCAGGGGCCTTTTACTCTTCCCCAAGGGAAAGAACCAATTACATGTGTTTAACTGCATGTCGACGAAGCAACCATGGCAGAACTATGAAAGGATTGGAGACGGAGCATTGAGGTGAAGTTTAGTCTGGCTATGATAATCAAATACAACCGAGGTGAAAAGGGTTTTTTTCTGAGTATCTTCCCTTTGCTTCTCATCTTTCAACAAAACGTTTTGTTCTGTTAGGTTTTGTAGGATTTGGAGCAAGCATCTTTCCTTCCGCTGCTTCTGCTCAGTGTAGCTCATAAAGACAGTAAAGTCTGAACACATAGTGACTGCAATGGAGCAAAGTCTAGCTCATCTCAGAAGTGTTAAATATGGAAGTTCTGTTTCAAGAACACTGGGTTAATTGAGGGGCTGAGACTACACAACCATCTTTAGTGTCAATGCTACAAGGGGAAGAATGGAGGTCCTTCTTAAGATCCCAAAGTCTGAACCAGTTGTCACTTCAGGGATCCCCTATCCAACTCTAACCACAGAGGACAGTCAGAGTTCATATGCCCCAATAGCAGTTAACAGTTCATGTTTTGCATCAGCATCACTGAAAGAGGAAGCCACTCGCGTGGAGGATAGTTCCACTGCTAACTTTATGTAGGAAGCCAACCTCTTGAAGGACGATGAGTTCAAGACCAACTTTGTGGAGGTCACAGCATCTAAATCGGCTATCGATTCAAAGACTATCAGGCCAAAACCACAGGAGGAAGCTTCTCAATTGAAGGATGATCGAGCTGACACTACCATGTTGGAGATTACAGCATGTGACTTGGCTGTCATTCCAGAGGCTCCTAGTCAAAACCCATCAGAGTGCTCGCCCTTGAAGAACAATGGATTTGATGGCAGCTTTATGGAGATTATAGTATCTGATTTGCTTGTCCAACTCCGTTCCAGAAGGAGAGGAATGTATACAATTCTGATACAGACATTTTCAACAATGACACAATGAGGATGAGGATTCTGCTTCAGACATCAGGAGTATATTGACCAATGTGAATGAACAACTCCGTGGGCCTTGACTTCTCGAATTATACCACACTGGAGTCACAACCGGCAGAAGTGCATAAAAATGCAGAAGACTCTCGAGCAGCATGGGCTAGGCTTCTGTTTTCATCCTTCATCAGTGGATTGGACAACCAACCTTTGGACAACCAACCTTTGGATATGTTGTGGACACAACATAAAACAGCGGAGTTTGCTTTGCTAATGTTACAAAATGCCAGATTGGATATTTCTGGCCCTTCAGCCATCATTGAGAAACTAATGAAAGCATCCCAGAGTTTATTGAAGTTATGCTGTCAAATGGAGGGGGACCTGAAGTCAGAAGAACACAAGCGTGTAGAAGCAGCCTAGAAGCATTTAGTAGAATTGCTATCAATAGCAGAGAACATTGAAATTGAAAATTCCACTTCTCTTAAAGTCTTGGATACTCACAAGGACTCGTCTCAATGACATTGCAATGCAGATTGAAGATAAGAGACACAGCTGGCAATGTTGAAGCAGACCTATGCCCCCTTCAGGCAAAACCTGGAAGAAACTGAGAGACATAACTCGCTAATCATCAAGGAGAGGAAGGATGAGGTTCAAGAGGCAAAACAAAAGAGGCTGCAGAAGCTGAAGTCAAAAAAACTATTTAACGAGCTTAAACACATCTAAAGCAGTGAATCAACCTTTAAACACCTTGCCCTCTTTATACATCTTTTGTGAAGGTTTTGGACATCTTTTTGGTAAAACTTTCCTCTTTTTACATTTATTTGGTACATATTTTCCTCTTTGACCATTGATGTATCTTCACGGGTATGAGCTTTATATATAAATTAAATGTGCATGTCTGACTTAAGAAAAAGTTACAGAAACAGAAAAGGGAAAAGAAAATAGAAAATTCAATCTATGGATTTTCACTGGCTTTCGTTCAATAAATCAATTCTATTCATGTATCCATTACCAATGTGTTCTTTCTGAACTGCAACAATGAATAATTAATTAAAAGCACAATTTATTTACACACCACAGTTTTCGCATGCACAGTTCTGTTTCAAGTGATATCTCCCCTGAGGGAAATGGCTGCTCTCTGAATGGCTCTGGCAACCCTCCAAATCTCCTGTTCGATAATTGCTCGGCCTTCTTCTTTTGACATTTTCACAGCTTGAGATATGGCATCAGCTATTCCAGGGAAGAAAGAAAGCTTACTGTTATAGTCACCAGCCGGTCCGTAAATCTGTGCATCATCAGACAATTAGAAACAGTAAATAAAGGCAATTTAATGATAATGTTCCTTATTTAATAAAATAAAGAACTTCTAGACTCTTTGAAACTTCCACTATGTTAGTGAATGACAGAATGTAATTCAATGGAATCTCACCAGGTGCTTGAACCAGTGTCTTCCTTTAAGGCCCTCTGCTTCCAAAAATCCTCTTTCAGAGAGTATCATCTGGTCATTAAGCATCCGCATTCTTAGCCAAGAGAAGTCCTCCAATGCCTTTCTCTCTCCTAGACCCTGCATGAGCTTCTGAATTAAAGGCTAACACAGGAGAAAAATCCAAGAAATTGGCTAATCGTTTATAACTCACTGCAGCCCTCTTCTTTGCTTCATGTTCTGCAACTATCAATTCCTCAATTGCTGCATTTATGGGTTGTAAAGAAATTCCAATATCCAATATAGCACTCAGCTTCTTTGTATGTTCCTATAATAAATACACCTAGTATATTATTTTAACTTCAAGCCCAGGGTTATCAGATGTATGCATCTACTTCCACTTCTAAAACACCTTAAACACATGGCACCAACTATATGTGTAATTCAGGTATCATTAAAATGAATGAACTACATAGAAAAGCCACAATTATCCATGTGCAGCATGACCTTCCAAATTGACGAGATTCTCGGGCTGTTGCATTGCTGATAAGCAGCAAGATAAAGTTCGAAAACATACGCACTTGTCCCGTGTTTATGCTATATTCAAATCTCAGGTTCAAAGAGGACAACCTGACTGGTGATTTATTACCTGTAACTGAGCTGCATAGGACAGATAATTGAAAGGCAAAATTGAACTGTCTGCCAAGTGAAGGGTTAGAAGTCCCCAGATTTCTGCAACTGAGGTAGCAAAAACTGGAGTTACCATTAATTTTTTTTTAAAAAAAAGTATGACAGGAAAGCATTCTTATCAGGCTCAATATGACAGAAGCTAAAGCCCTAAAATTTTACAAATACAGCATGAAACAATATGATGCCCAAATATTGTTACTTGGCGTACCAGCCTTATTATATATTCCACCATTCAGCTGAAAAAATGTAAGAGCTTTAGTATACGAAACATAAAAGCTTTACCAGCCACATGACGGTGAAACAGAGGATCTCCAAATTCCATCATCCATTCAAAGGAATCAAATGCTGTGTGATAGACTGGAAAATCTGAACAAAGAAACTCACAACTTTCATCTCAAAAAATATTGAGCTCATCTATACCACATTGCAAGTAGAGATACGAATAGGCTTGCATCCAGGGTTAAAAAGAACCTTTTCCATAATACAAATCAATAGAAGGAACACCGGCATGTTGAACAAAGGCAGCAAAGTCAGAGTCCACGTCACTCAGCCTCTCAATCTGCAGATTAAGAAGGAATGATTTCAAACACGCCCAAAGGAAATGAGAGAATACAACATCCAACTCCCAACTCCCCCTCTTCTTTCAGTTGCAGGCTGTCTCACTAACCAAGTTATCCGAAAGGGAACAGAGAAACAGGATCAACATTTGGCAAATTGAATATACTCAAAACTTTGAACAGCCAAAACTGACAAGTAGTAGACACTTACATTCGTGCCATTATTTGCAAGAATCCATGTCTGATAAACTGTCATGCCATTTACATCTGGATCGTTGACCTGCACAACAACATGAATCATTACATATTAATAGCAGAAATCATCCCAATGGCATCAGTCGTGTTTCCTTTCTTTTCTTTCTTTAGACAGTCCCTTTTCAAGATACCTTACAGCCAGCAGTTTTCTCTCTCGTCTGCCCTAGCAGAGAGTGACGATGCAGGTATTGACATGGGAGAACATTTTTTTAGAGAATTACACCTGATGTCAACTGGAAAGATGCAAATCTCCTAATCCCATGCTACATACAAGGTGACTTATTTGTTCTTTTACTTTAATAACTCATTTATTTAACCTAATAACTTCTAAAAGGAGACCATAATTGATATATGAAACAAAACTGAAATACTGGGTATGCTACATACAACAATAATCACATATCAACCATAAATATGCTTATCTCTTAATCCAACCCCACGTACAGAATCCTTCTTTACTTTAAGAATGCTTTTTCTTTACCTTCTTAACAACTTCTATAATAAGATCATCCAGTTGTGGAGATGCACGTACGAAGAGACCAGGACCTTGCACTGCACAATCAACATTCAGGTAGGCCACGGCCTTAGATCTTATATTCTCTAGGTTTTCCTCAACCCACTCAGTTGATCCAATCTGAAGAAGCAGTGAACAAATAAGAAGACATATGAATCAGTTAGCAAACTCAACTTGCTTGTTTTAGTAACCAATCCATCTTTATTTTCTCCAAAACATTGTCGTCCCAACAAAAACTAAAAGCCTCAACGGGGAAGGTCAAAAGACAAAAGCCCTAGCTAAGTGAGGGCATCCAGGAGGGGGATCCCCTGCAAAGCGATTGTAAGGAAACCCCTCCTAAGCTACACTATTAGCTGACATATGAACATGAATCTGTTTTAGTTCCGATCTCTATTCCTATTTCTCCAAAGGCTTGAGCTCCTCTCCTTCATGTTATTTATTCTTGAAGAGAAAAAAAACCAAATGAACGTCACCTTTTAAAATCAAAACCAAAAACAATGGAGTTCAAATTTCATCACCAGCAACCAGAGGACAGCTTTCGGAGACTATGTTTCCTCATCATGCCACAAAAAGGTTTCAGAACAGAGGCATTAGCCCCAGTGCATAAGCCTCGGGAATTCACTACTTACCATACCGAACTCTTCAGCATCCCAGCTGCAAAGAATAATGGTCCTCCGCGGTGCCCAACCTTTCCGCAATAACAGACCAAACCGTCGAGCAATGTCAAGCAGTACGGCAGTCCCACTATTGGGATCCACCGCACCATAAGTCCATGCATCGCGATGGTTACCAAGTATGACAAATCTGTCAGGCTCTTCTCTCCCCTTGATTACTGCCAACACGTTCTGGATGTCTGCAATCTTTCTATCTTCCTTCCACAGAAACAAAAAGATAAACAACAGTTACGACTTATATACAATTCCCGTTACCATACTTACCTAAGTTAGCATTCAGATAGCATTCAGATATATTGCACAGACAGACATGAACGAGCATCGAATATTATTCGAGGTAGATTCTTCCCAAATGTAGTTATTAGCAAGAATTCACCTTCGAGAGATTCTTCCCAGATCCCAGAATTCGCGCATGCATGGCGGAAAATTTGATTTTTTTTTTTCCATTCCTTTTGTTTTCTATGCGGAGTCTGGACTGAGTTTCAGCAGTCACTATTTAGAGACAAGGATGAGAAGATGACGACGATACCTGGTAGGAGAAGTTGACCAAGGTGGGTCCCGGCCCGACCCGCCTCCTTTCGTCACGCGCGCGGCCGTCCTTCCAATCATCAGGCACGTGGGGCCCGCCTAGCGAATCCAATATCCCGGCGGCGACCTCCGCGGAGATCGGCATCGACGGAATCGCCGGGAATCTCGCCCGGACGTTCGGATCGTCCGCATCCAACGCCTGAGAGCCTATCACGTGGGCCCAGCCCGGTGTGAGTGGGTCGCCCAGCCCCATCATGACCGTCCCCCGCTCCACCCCGTCGCGAAACGCCCCCTCCCGCTCCGTGTACATCAGCACCGCCGCCGCCCCCTCCGCCGCCGCCCTCTCCACCACCGCGCCGCGGGGCCCGCCGCCGCGCGCCACCACCGCGACGCACCCGCTCGCGTTCACCCCGAGCCGTCTCAACGCGAGGTAGTCCACCTCCCTCCCGCGGTTCACGAACACGGCGGGTGCGCGCGCGGTTCCCGACGGCGAGAACGCGTGGTACGGCGCCACCACCGGCGACTCGGCATCTCCGCCCTCGCCGCCGCGGGGGAAGGCCCTGGAGGTGCCGTTGCGGAACAGCGCGGAGACGGAGGCGCGGGCCGGGTACGAGAGCAGGGACCGATACTCCGCGACGCGCGCGTCGAGGCCGGCGGCGCGGAAGCGGGCGAGGACGAGGTCCGCTGTCCGGCGGCCCTGTTTGGTTCCGGCGAGGTGGGGTCCGGCGGTGAGGGATCGGAGGGATGCGGAGATGAGAGAAGCGTCGGAGAGGCCGAGGAAGAGGCGGTGGAGGTGGGAGGAGATGAGGGGTTCCCGAGGGTACTGATGGTGGCGGTTGAGGGTGTAGTATCCGGCGATGCAGAGGAGCGCGAGGAAGACGAAGGAGCAGACGAGAAGACGGAGGTCCCAGAGACGGGAAGGCTTCTGGGGACGACCTGGGGCCATTTCCGGCTCCCCGGAGCGCGATCGGAGAGAAAGTAAAAAGAAGGAAAAGAGGAGCGGCAGAGTGACGAGTGGGAGAGGAAGGAAGAGAGAGAGGGAGATGGAGAGTAGTGTAGTGCTTTCTTCCCTTCCCTGCCTGGTACTGTGAGCACCTTTCTGGAAAGGCAGGAGGGAGTTTTATTTTTATTTTTTTAATGTTCAGGAAGACAGAAACGCAGCAAACGTTTTGAATTTCTACTTTTATAGTTTATAGCAGGGATGTACGTACCGGAACCGGTACCGTATCGGACAGGTCAAAATCCGGTACGTACCGGACGCCCCCGAACCGGGTCAAACCATCCCGGGTTCGGTAAAATAGGCAACTCAGGTAAAAAAAAAAAATCAAAAAATCATGAAAAATCACCAAAATTTTTTAAAAAGATATTTTTTTTATATATAATATTGTAGACGTCAAAATTCAACGCGGCCCAAATTCGACAAATTCATGCAACGACCCACCCAATAAACCATCGAAAATCTCATTTCGTGTACGCTAGATTTTCCAACAATCCACCCACCAACTTCAATAAGACAGCCCACTTGCGGGTCTAAAGTACAGCTAAATCGATTTCTCAAATTGACCGACAGACAAAACTCCTCAAGTCGCTCAACAACCGGCTCAAAAAGCAAAAGCCACGCCAAAAGGAAATTCTAGATCGACCAACCCTCAATCACAGGAGGGGAAAAGGAAAGTCTCTCCTTTCCCCATTCCTTTCCCACTCCAACAGAAGCAGCAATCGAGATCCTCTTTCTAAAGATCGAGCTCCAACAAGCAAATCAAGTACTGGCTACAAATAGCAAGAGAATGAAAGTCCAAAAGGTTGAAGGCACAAAGGTTTAGAGAAATTTCACTCAAAGTTACTCGACTCAAAAATTCTCTCAAGCCTGAAGATCACAAATTCTCAAGTTCGTCAAAGTACACGCAATCTATCGAATAAGCTCTACACGGTCATCGATGACGTCAACACGCCGAATACACGGAGCACAAATACTTCCGTTTGGCCGACTATACCCGTCGTCGTTCATTCACACTTGCTCAGAGACTCGAAGTTCATCGTCGAACTGAAGAAGACAGACTTCACCGTCAACCACATCACAGATCGAATCATAGGAAAGCTAGGAGATCGCACCCGCAAAATTTCCCAATTCTCAAACTCAATTGTAAATTTCTCTGTATTTCAGTCAAATTAATCAATCGATCGCGCCTTTCCGCGAACCAGAGGTTTTTCGCCGAAACAAATGTGATATATTAAAAAGTGTATATAAAAAAAAAATCCAAGCCTCCAATATGTATTGACTTTACCATTTATAGCATTAATTGTATACATAGTTATATATTACAATTAATATAAGGCTCTTATCTATTTAGTAAATAATTTTTTATGTTTTTATTAAGTTTTAAGCCGCACATATAAATTATTTTATAACATAATTATTCTTTTATGTAATTTTTTAACAATTAAAAATAATGAAATAAGCATACATTGTGAAGTCGAGTCAGTTGTGCCATTAAAATTACCTGAATAATAGTGGGTGATAGACTGTTTGTAGGCAAGGGTCCATGTGAACATAAAATTTAATTGATTAAGAACAAGGTAAAATTTAAAGGATCAAAGCACTCAATTGTAAAATTTAATTGATTAGTGCACTCAATTATCAATAAGGTAAAATTTAATTGATTATGAATAAAATAAAATTAATTTATTAAAGCCTCAATTAAGAATAAGGTGATTTTTCTGTGCAATATGATCAATTTAATTAATTTTTTTATTACATTATTTATTAGAGTTAACATGATGAATTATTTATATAGAAGAAAAAACCATTTATAATGTTTGTATTCTAAAATTATAAGGTTAACCCACTAGAAATTGATCACACAAAATACATGATGGAGGGGAGTCTTAAATGGATAAATTTTATCCGTATACCATTTCACCCATTTAAGTTTTACCCATTTCGTATACCATCCGCATACCGATTATTTGTTGGGTAAGTCGGGTAATCGGCAAGTAAATGGATAAATTTTATTTTATATATTAAACAAATATAAAAAAACAAATAAATACAAAAAACTCTAAAAACATCTGAAAAAATTAGTACACATTTAAACAATAAAAAACTTAATATATTTGATCTAAATCTTCTAATTAATTACTTGAATATTAAATAATTTACAATATAAAAGTGATCCAGGACTTATCTATTTGAGTAGCAAAATTACCAATATACCTTTACTAACTGGGTAATCGGGTATGGAATAAGCTTATTTTATATTCGTTCCATTTAATAAATGGTATACGAATAATTTACCCAATTATCCATTTATTAAATGGAATAAATTTTCATTTCGTATACCTTCCAATTACTATTTGGATGGAATGGTATACGGGTAAACGGGTAAGGTTGACAGCCCTAGGTTCGAATTTCATTAATGGTACTCAGTCCAAAACCATACCGGTAAGTCAAAAATCCGAGACGTATCATCCGGTACGCATGCGTATTAGATAGGGATGGCAACAGGTTTCCATTAATGGGGATATGCCCTGACCCGACTCGCTTAAAGCAGTTCGGGTTTGCATTTTTTTTCCGGCAGGGCGGGTTTGGTATTTTTAGAGTGAAACCCATAACGGGTTCGGGGCAGGGATGGGTTTTGCCCCCAAAAATAAAATATTAGAAGGCAAATATGTAATAGAAAAAAATATATTAATGAATTTTATGTTTAACAACATGTTTAAGTTTTACATAATTCATAGGTATTTATATGTTTACAGGTTTATAATATTTATTTTTGATTTTTTTTTTATATTTTTAAAATTTTTAATATTAAACATATCATAGTGCGGGTCGGGTGGGGTCGGGTCGGATCGGGTACCTGTGGGGCGGGGCAGGTTTTTGCGGGACAGGTTTACAATGCAAACCCGCAGGGCAAGTTTTCGCAGGGACAGGTTTCCCCAAATTTTCAGGGGGGGCGGGTTTCCCCAAATTTTCACGGGGCGGGGACGGGTTGCCAAAAACCAACCCGTCCCCGCCCCGACCCGCCGCGTTGCCACCTCTAATAGTAGACGATACTTAAAACCCTAGTTTATACCGTATAGTTTATTTGATAATATTATTTTATTTTTGTAAAGCTTCTTAAGGAATATCTAAAGTCTAAAGACTCTAAACATAATTATGGAGTGCATGCGAACGCTAGAAATAATTATAAATAAAAAGTTAAAATTATTCAATTTAATATATTCAAATAAAATAGGGTTGTAAACGGTTTATGAATTTATGTAGTGGAACTGACATGGACATTTCAATGAATTAGCAACAAGCACTTACTTGTACAGAGACATCAAATTCTAGTAATAGACGTTAAGAGACAAAAGCTAGAGTCAACATGAAAGGCCCAAATTGATTAAGATATGGCTTTGATGATTAGGAAGGTAACTCTCTAATTAGGTTAGTAATAGGAGATTTTTATTTCAATTACATTCTAAGTGTAAGCTAGTGTATAACCACGATGTATGACTTTTGTTTTTTAACATTTTAATTTGATATATATTTGTTTAAAAATTATAATATTCATTTAATCATTAGTTTTACCTACACTACTTTAAATTCATGGGAAATGGTGAAATTTCCTATTTTCTATTTATGAATTAATGGACATAACAAAACTCACTAGTTTTCCATCTATTACCTAAACCAGTGTTTTAAAAACGGACCGGACCGAGCGGTTTGACTTGGTTTAACAAGAACCAAAGGCCAAACCTGTTCTTATTGACTCAGTCTGGTTCACTATATGTTTCACCGAAAATCTGCCGGTCCGCGAAGGGGCGCGACCGAGAGAGTAATTCGATTTGCGACAGAAATTTTGTGTTACAGTGTGTTTGAATATAAAAAAATTGCGAGTACAATCTCCTAGGTTTCCTCTGATTCGATCTCCGTTACAAGTTTGGTGAAGTTTCGGCTTCTGCGAACGAACGTCGAAACTCGAGTTGTAGGAACGAGTGTACACGAACTGTTGTGGCTTTGGTCGGTCGGACGGAGGTATTTGTGCTTCGCGTGTATCGACTTGTGACGTTGCCGATGAACGTATAGAGCTGCTCTGATTGAACTGTTGAGTTGCGACGTGCTGCGTGATGCTTAGCTTCTTTGGCTCGAAAGAGTTTCTCTGTGCGTGAGAATTCTTCTCGATGAAGGAATTTTCAGACCTTCGTTTTGAGAGAGAGAGCTTCTGCACTTGCGTCAAAAGTTTTCGAACCCCTGCAACAGAGTGTTTCTGGCTATTTGTAGCCGACTCTATGCAATGGTTGTAGATTTTTCCTAGGAAAAAGGATCACGATCCCCTTTCTGCTGCTTCTTTTGAGAAGGGAGGAAGACTGGGGAATTCCTCAGTTGGAGCCTTTGAATGAGGATCGTGCTCCTCTTTTCTTGGGCTCTACCATTGATGGCTAGACATGGTTGTTCAACTGCTGACTTAAGTGGCAATGTGACATGACTGTTGACGCGACGGTTTCCTACTGACGAGGGCGATGACTGTCTTGCTGACGCGGCGGTGTGAGTGCACTCGACGATGGGCTGCGATGGAGGTCTTCCAAATTTGACGGAGCCTACCCAAGATGATCAACTGTTGGGTTGATGGGTATACACCTATTTCATCTTATTAGCTACAAAAATATAAAACTCATAGAAATTATAAGGTATAATATTCATTGACCGAACCATGGGTCCAAGCATGATCTAATTGGTTCGACCAAAACCGAATATACTGCCCGTTTGATGGCCGGTCCGGTTTTTAAAACACTAAACTCCTACTCTTATTATACGTTAATCAAGGGTGGAATTTTCTATTTTTTCTGTTTATTTTTTAAAATGTTACATTCAAATAAACCTTTATTTAATAAATATAAAAATAGATCAGAATTTAGAAATACCAAAAGCTAACTTAAAAGAATTTATTCAATAGAAATGCATGGAAGTGTCAATAATGGAGTGAGCACTACTATGCTTTTTGTCAATAAAAAATGCATCTAAATGTCCATATTCCATAGTGGGGTGATTGTAGAATGGAAATATACTCTTTTCAAACTTTAGAGATAAGGGAGAAGTTAATTGGAGGTTAAGACGTCCTCTTGGAAAGAGAAACTTTTCCAAAGAGCATTCTTCGATACGGATATCGAAGAAGTCCTTATCAATGAGCTTACCCTAAAAGTTGCTTAGATTATCCAACTTCCAAGGAATAACGAACAAAGGACTGCGTAGTGCGTGCAGAAGGCTGGAATTTGGGAACTACGCTGCTACTTGTTGGAATTCTGTCTCGCAAATTGACGTACAATCCGTGTCGCTTATCAGCGGACTGTGTTATTCTTCGGGTCTTCTTCAGGGGATTGAAGGTACAAGACGAGATTTTTCCCTTGTTGTCTCTGGTTGCGTCGCTCCGAGGTTTTATCCCTTTCTTGTTCGTTCTCTTTCTTTTCTGTTGGGGTCATTTCTCTAGCCAAACACAGCCGAAGTTCGTTCCTTTATGTTGCTCACTGTGAAACTGACTCTTTTGATTTCGTTTCCGAATGAAATGAACATTTGGGCCAAGTAATAGCAATACTTCATTCATTAGCGCGATTTTATTTTTTTATTTTTTTGTAGCCTTCTATCTGTAAATGTTACTTTTTATTTGGTTCTTTGTTATGTACTTGGGTTTATAATGTTTGGACAAAGTTTCTGTTGAAGATGAACAAAAGGGTTGCTTACTATTTATTTTATTTTTTATTTTTATTTCAGAATTTACTAGTGATGAATTTACGAGTGTTGGACTTCAGAGAAGAGACTGTATGTCAGATATAGAACGCTGGAAGCTGCAGATGAATATTTCATGTGAAATAATTTGTTAAGATTTCTTGAAGACTAATTCTTATCAGTTTTCTTTAGTACACAAGAGTGTTTTCTGTTTTAGAATTTGTTTCTTAAAGCCATTAATCATACTTCTTTCACTGAAAACGGTTTCTCCTATTGGTTAGTGTGAATGGACTCGGTGAAAGGGAAGAAGACTTTTGCTTTAAGCATACTTAGGTGAAGTTCACAAGATAGGTAGTGTGTCAAGTGACTTTTCGAAATGTTTAGGGTTATCTCTTCACCCAATCCATATGGGCTATTTTGTTTTGGTCCCTTTGTGTCTAACATTTCAAGGAGATGGAGAAAACCTGCTGTTACTGCTCAAACTCGTTTAGAAGATAGAACTAGGGATCTAAGGCTGGATAAACTGATGAGGAACTACAAGAGGTTAAATACTGTTCTTAAATTGCATGAACTAATGTCCAATTGGAGGGGTCATTATGTATCCGTTCAACTCATGTCAAAGTGGAAGAACTCTGTTGGTATGAATGTGGGCATTGGTGCATTCCTTCGAAAGTATCCCCATATTTTTGACATATATACACATCCAATTAAAAGAAATCTCTGCTGCAAATTGACCAAGAAGATGGTTGACTTGATGAAGGAGGAGGCTGAAGCGATTCAAGAAACTGAATTATTAGCTGTTCAACGTGTGAAGAAGCTTCTTATGATTTCAACTAGTGGTACCCTTCACATCCACTCACTGTGGCTAGTTAGACAAGAATTGGGTCTGCCCGATGATTTTAGACACTCAATCCTTCCAAAATATTCAGAAGATTTCAGGATAGAAAACTTCGAGATAGTAGGTTTGATTTCCAGAGATGAAAGTTTAGTTGTGGCAGAAGTTGAGGAGTGGAGAGAAAAAGAGTACAGCGAAAAATGGTTGAGTGAGTATGAAACAAAATATGCTTTTCCAGTCAATTTCCCAACGGGCTTTAAGATTGAGAAAGGGTATCGTGAAAAACTGAAAAACTGGCAGAGGCTTCGTTACTTCAAACCGTATGATAGATTGGACTCTGCCCGACCCCGTAGTTGTGGTGGGGTTGAGGGATTTGAAAAACGTGCTGTGGGTATTCTTCATGAGTTCTTAAGTTTAACCATTGAAAAGATGGTTGAGGTTGAACGGTTATCTCATTTCCGGAAGGATTTTTCTATTGAGACTAATATTCGAGAGCTGCTTCTGAGACATCCAGGTATCTTCTATATATCAACCAAGGGAAGTACCCAGACAGTTTTTCTTAGAGAGGCATTTCTCAAAGGTTGCTTGATTGAACCTAATCAAGTATATGCTGTTCGAAGGAAGATGTTGGATCTCATTGTGTTGGGATGTCGAAATATCAGGGACTTGCATGATATTGGAATGAAGGAGAGTTCCAGTGAAGAGGAAGGTGTTGATCTGCATGATGAAGATTGGGTAATCCCAGTTTTAGAAAGCTTAGACTGCCAACATATTGACGTGGAGAATGAAAGCAACAGCACATCCTATGAGGAGAGTGACAGGAGCAGCTACCATGGAAGGTTTTGCTTTCCTGCTGGCCTTGATGACATGTGAAGTCATCTGTCGTTTGGATAGTTGAGGTTGGGCCTCTCAGTTGTCGCACGTTTTGGAGGGAAACACGTGTTTTATGATGCGACACCATCAAGGAGCTCTGTGCAGATTATTTATTTATATTTATGGAGAGTAAACATAGGCATCATGTACATAAGTGAAAAAGGCAAAACATATTTTCGTTGTTCCTTCCTAGAGATACAAGTTTAAAACCCTTCTAGAACTAAAAGTGCTCGTCTGTCTGACCACACTTGTGATTGTTGTTCTTCAAGAAAATGCTGTTCTCTCTCTCTCTCTCTCTCTCTCACACACACACACACACACACACACACACACACACACACATTTGATCTCATCTCTTGATCTCCTGGTCTCTCTCTCTCTCTCTCTCTCTCCCTCTCTCTCATTTGATCTCATCTCTTGATCTCCTGGTCTCTCTCTCTCTCTCTCTCTCCTGATCTCTCTCCTGATCTCTCTCTCTCTCTCTCACTACCCTATCATTTTATGGTTTCTTTTACTGGCTCGTGTTTAGTTAATCATGAAAATGGAGGTGAAATGATGAGATGATTCCCCATCGATTTGTAAATGATCCACTGTGCATTGCAAAAATTTGAAACTCCGATATTTTTTTATTTCCATGTAAGCATTTTATGATGAAGCAGGTACTTATGCTGTAAAGAAATGCCTGGGATAGGAAACAGACTAAAGTCTGTAGTTCATCTACTTATTTTAGTTCCTTTTGGTTTTTCCTGTCATTTGAACACGGAAGAAGCTGAGCTTTGTACGAAATGAGCAATGCTAATAATTTTAAGCAACAATGTCTTATTTCTCCAGGGAAGTTTCATTCATAGTTCAATGTTAGGATATGTTGCTCACAGCATCTTTATGTTTCATCCAGCGTTTGTCTTAAAAAATTATTCACTTACTACAGCTTTTGTAAACAATGTTCTAGCCTTGATGTTGCATTATCTACTTTCATGATTCTTACTTCTACTCATGATATAATTGAGGATCAAGTAGGCATGAATTCCCTATCATTCCTTAGTTATTATTATCTTCTTGATAGCAGCTCGTCGGAGCATTTCTTTCACAGGAGATGAAGACGTGTTCAAGACTCAGAGTTTTCAGCCATGAATCGTTTGATGAGTCTCATCAACTCATTCGACACCGGGGAGAACGGGTCAATGGTGAAGAATCCGTGCTGCTGCTCAGCAAACTCAGCAAACTGCACTCGCTTGCCCCATCCTTGCAGTTTTAAGGCGTATTCCTTTGCACGGTCTCGCAGTAAATCCGCGGTCCCAACCACGACTAATATCGGGTCAAGTTCAACTCGTTCTAAACTCGGGCTACCCAGTCCGAACGGGTTCGAAATGAGATGGTCCGTGTTCTCTCCCTCAGGGAGAGATAACCTCCAAAACCTGCATCACAGCCAAAATTTAAGTGAAGTAACTGGACGGCTGAGATTGTTGATTTAACGAGGTCAAATTGCTGCCTGGTCGTCCGTTCAGGCTGATTGAGATTTTCAACGTTAAGAAATAGTTATTAGGGAAAATTAATAAATAAGTTTGTTTAAAAGAGTGAAAGGATTGAAAATTAGGTTCTATTTAGTTAATTACCAGGCTAACTTCGATTCAATGTTTTATAAACTGGACTGGCCATCAAACTGGAAGTATTTCCGGTTAGTGAAAACCGGTTAGACGGGGTTGGACCAATGGTGCAATTATTGAATATTATATTTCATACGTATTTAATCGTTTTGAAGGAAAGAATACAAAAATAATGCTTTAGTGCTGGTAATAGTGAAGGGGTTTAGGGTTTTTAATTGGGTCAGCGCGGCCAATTTGGTTCGGTTTTTTAAACACTGATTCATTTTCTTAATTTTAAATTAAGAATAAAAAAAAGGAACAATGTTTCATCGGCTATCACTGCAAAAACACACTTAGACATTATGTAAATATATTTGAATTTTTAAATAAGATAGTTTAGATAAAATATAATTTAGTAATTAATCATACAGTTTGTTGCTCATGAAATTTCAAAAACTTAAGCAAATGGAAGGAAGATCGTCTGGGAATCGATTTTTTTTTTTTTTGCCTAGATTTTAGTAATTTTTGAGGGATTTCTTTTTCTTTCGCGAAATCGTACCTGTCATTGAGATCCAGAGGGAAGAAGGCGTCCTTGGGAGACATCTCCTCCGACTTGGTCCTCACCGTCCCGCCGAAGAACGGCGCCAAGTAGACGTACCCACGAACCCGCACGGGCGTCACCGCCGGCGACCCGGCTCCGAGCCGGACGGCAAGGTAGTGCGCGATGTTCCCGCCGGCGGAGTCGCCGGAGATAAACACCCTGCCGTAATCCGCGACGCCGTCGAGCCAAGCATCCGGCTCCTCCGCGGCCGCCTGCTCCCGGAGCCACTCGACCGCCGCGAAAGCGTCGTGGAGGGCGGCGGGGAGGCGGTCTTCCGGGGCGAGGCGGTAGTCGGGGGCGACGACGACGGCGCGGAGCTCGCGCGCGAGGTGGAGGCAGTAGTTCTGGCAGGTGGGCCAGGCGCGGGAGCCGATGCAGAAGCCGCCGCCGTGGAAGTAGTAAAAGATGGGGAGTTTCGGGGCGGCGCCGGCGGATTGGGGAGACGGCGCCGGCTTATAGAGGCGGAGGGAGAGGCGGTGGGTGGGGTCGAATTCCACGTCTTTCCACACCACGGTGCCGTCGTCGTGGACGGGGACGTTGAAGCTGGGTTGGGTCGAGCGGACGATGGAGCCATCGCTGAAGACGCGGAGCGTGTTTCTGCAGTTCTCGACTTCGTGAGGAACGGAAGTTGCCATGTTTGCAGACTTTCCTCGACGGGACGAGATTCAGAGAGATTTTAATGGCATCGTCTGTAGAATGAGAACATGAGATGAGTTAATGCCGCCTTCTGATAATAATAAAAAAAAAAAAAAAAAAAAAAAAAAGCCGTCCGCAGTTTTGCTGAATTGTCCTCGTCGTTTTACACTTGGCCTGAGTTGGTGTGTTAGTGCCTATGCATTATCGTTTTATAAGATTCTTATTGTGACAACTTAAGATAGCCTCCAAATACAAAACACGTACTCAACTTCACTATGGCATTTCTCATAGACCCCTAATGACCTTTTTTCTGTCACTCGCACAGACATTTCAACAGAGTACAATTTAATCCCAAAAAGGGATTGCCGCCTCAACGTGGTAGCAACTTTAGTTCGATGGTGGCAGAAGCCTGCCGCCTGTATGGAGTTGAGAGAGAGAGGGCTGCAAGTGTGCTTCAATCCCTCCACTTCAGGCATGTAATATAATAGAATAGCTGCATGGACAAGTAAATAATTAAAATAATAATTATCAAGTTTGTTTCTGTAAACATCTATATCATACAAGGACTGAAGCAGCTTCAAACTGAGGTAAGTGGCTCACATTTTAGATACAAACATGGGGTGGGATGAGCTTCCCGGGATTCATTATGTTGTTGGGATCCAAGGCCGCCTTGATTTTCTTCATTGTTCTCAGAGCCTCCATTCCATGTTCTTGTTCAAGGTACTGGGAACAGAATCAGAAACTTCAATGATGGTCTTCATGTAATAAAATGTGTGGGTAACATAAGGAACAAGAATAAAACCATCAAAAATCGGAATATGCAATCTAATAATGAGGAACTGCAAGTCGCAACTGCTTCCAGTGGATTCAGATTAGACAGCATCATGTAGTTTCCTTTGTGTTTTTACCTCATACAAGTTGACAAAATTTTCCTTTCTTACAAGAAAAGGAGTGCTAATGCTGAAACTAGTAATAACTACCAAGAATTCATATAACTCCATTTCATGTCATCAGCTGTAAGGGTGCAATTTCGAACCAGGTTCTCTACTATTGCAAACATAAACATGGGCAGAAGAATGATATCCTACGACGAACCTTTTTGGTTGGTCTGGAACTTCCATTGGAAGATATGTCTGGAAGTCCCTAGCAGCCAACATTTACTAAACCAGGCTTTTTAAACTTAGGCTCTCCCTCTTGTATTATTTTACCTTTGATTCTTTAGTGAATTCTCTTTCCTCTTCGCTCCAAAGAAAGAAAAAGAATGTCTTCTAAGCAACATGTAGTGTGATCTCTGTAATGGCTTCTCACAACGAAATTTCTTCTATCAATATAATTTTTTTTTTAAATTATTTATTTATATATATATTTATTTATTGCTTCTGAGCAATACAATAGGTACCTTCATTTTTCCAGTTCCAACACCGTGTTCTCCAGTACAAGTTCCTGCACAACCATAGCAACAAAAATTAATTAGTCCAACATCATGAAAGACCTGTGACATCAGGTCTTCTCTATTCTAGCGTTTCTATTCAATTTTCTGACACCATTATTGCTGCTGCTAGTATGGGGCCACATGCAACTGCACGTGAGTCAAACACCCTACTATGCTAATGAATATCATGGGAATCATGTTGAGAAACCAGTGAGAGAAGCGGTATATATTTTTCTCAAACCCAATCATAGCTTTCAACTTATTACAAGTACCTTCCATAGACAATGCCGTGTTGACCATGAAGTGGTTAAGTCTAGCTGCTTCATGTCGATGTTCATCATTGTTGGGATCAAACAGAATTATCGTATGGAAGTTGCCGTCACCAGCATGAGCAATGACTGTACTGGAATTAGAAAATATTTAGAGAAACAGGACAGAGAACAAGAAGTTAAATTTGCCAGAGCAACAAGACGGTAACACTGTAGTATATTAAAATCGTGTTAAATTAAACTCATAATCACACCAACTCGCTGGAAATAGCAGTGAAAGGAATAATTGAAGGCCAGCCAATCAGATTAAACATGATAAGGAATAACTGCTTGGGGTTAGATAAAAAGAGAACAATAAATCAAATTTGCAAGAGCAGGCAAGATTAAAACTGTAGTACGCTAAGAAGTTGCCAGCGAAGTTAAAACTCGTGTCACACCAACTCACTGGAAATAGCAGAGAAAGGAATAATTGCAGGCCAGTCAATCAGATTAAAAATGATAAGAAATAAGGTTTACTTCTAGGGGTGGGCATCGGGTCGGGTTTTCCGGGTAACCTGACCCGACCCAACCCAAAAAACCTGGGTTTGGATTCCCAAATCCAACCCACTGGTCGGGTTCGGGTTTGGGAATACAAACTCAAACCTGACATGTGGGTTTTTACTTTTTCATTTTCTAATGTATTTTTCTTGAGTTATTTAAAAATTTGTATAAAAAAATTGGGTTTTTATGGGTCGGGTTTGGGTTTTTGCCAAAACCCTGCAGATTTTGGTCGGGTTTGGGTTTTCAGAAACCCAACCCAAACCCAACCCATGCCCACCCCTATTTACTTCTGTTGAGACTTTTAACTGGATGATCAGAATGTTATGAGCTTTTACTTGTATATTACTTGATAATAAAATAATAAAGAGACAAGAATATAGGAACCACAATATCAAAACAAAAAGTTTCCATGCTTGCCAAAGGGGAAGCTGGTCCTACTACACATTTCCTTTTAGTGAAATCATTCAATTTCTTCAGCAAGTCCACTGAATTGAAATTTCAAAATTCATGAAAAGAGAAAAATGCTAGATATTTTATTAGCGAATCAAGAAAATCCATACCACACCAGTCCTGATGTCTCAAGCTCTTTCTTGGAAACAGATATGCACTCTGCTAGCCGTGATAAGGGAACACAAACATCCTGCACACGAAGGTGAATGGAAAAATCACATGGATGGATAACTGAGGAGTAAGCATAACAAATGTTTTTTAACTGGAATCACAAATATTGCTTTCGGAAAACATCTGAGAGAGTATTTCCTTTTATATACTGGCTTTTTAATTAAACAGATTTTCCCAACTAGCTGAATTGCGTACAGGCACAGAAGTTCAACTATACGTGCTCATTTTCTTTAGAATGGGGCACGAGTGGTCATATAGAAAACTCACTGAAATCATCGCTTCAAAATTTGGTTCCATCGCAAAGCAAGCCCACAGTGCCTCCTTCCTTATCTATGCACAACAGAAACATCGAGTTAGGCTACACAGAAGGAAATAGAAAGCAACACCAAAGGTGCATATGTTCAAATCCAACCAAAAAGTATATTATACATTTAACAGAAAATTGAGATGTGAATCAAACTCAATTTGAGATCACAAGATTTGGACAGATACAGATCTACTAGTACTGATGTGGCCAGCAATTTGAACTGGTATGAACTCTTTGATGACAATCTTGCTAGTGTCTTAAGCTTGAACCAACGGAAAACTTTACTTCTTAAAGAGAGATGAAATGGGGAAAATAACTCCATAAAACTTCATGAAAATGGCTAAAGCACAGCTGGCAATTAAAATAAATACAGCAAATATACTTTCTACAAGGTAACTTCATAAAACTAATTAAAATGGCTACAGTATGGCTAGCAATTAAAATAGACGCAGAGTAGGGCTTTTACCTTCCATAACTCTTTTTTGGCTTCAGCATCTCCTACAAATACAAAATCAGAACCATTGTGCTCACCAACAATCTTCTGAACCACCAACGTCTGTTCATGTGAATATGCCTCTAATAGATGATAAAAGAGAAACTAAATTAATTAATTGACAATAAAAAACATCTGACCATTTTTTGACGAACACGATGATTTCATTAAAGACCATAAGGCAGCAGGAAGCAAGAGGGTTCCTTACAACAAGGTATTGGAGGGAAATCCCTACATTAGCTAAAGTATCAAAAAGAGTTTACAGACCTAAGGATAGAAGTAAAAAGAAAACTACGATCATAAGCAAGATCTTGCATATCTCTAACCAGTGCTGCCAAGGAGGTATAACATCGTTTCCGCCACAGCCAATAACATCTGATGAAGGGCAGTTAGAGGATGACAGAATTACTGGCTCCGCATATGCCCATGAAATAGGCAGATCTCTAGTCTGAATCATGATGCACAACTAGAACCCTTAAATCCAACCAATAGAAGGAAGAGGCTTGGAGGCATGATTAGATGCAATTCTGGCCTAGTCCTTTAAGCATTTTTAGGTCCCCTTGGATGTTGCACCTCGAAGAGGCAGAGTCTAAGGCACTTCTAGCTAGTCCAAGCTCTGCCATTTTTTGGCACACACTTAAATTATCGTGGAAGGAGACTCCAAGTTAGCCATCAATTGGACAATAAAATCCTATACTCCTTCCTGAAAGCTCAAAGCAACTTATGAAGAGATCACTAGCTTATCTTCAGGAAGACAAATTACATGGGTCAAAGTGCCAAGAACAGCTAACCCCCTTAGCTGATCAACTTGTCAAAGAGGGAGTATACAAAACACCTACTAATCTCGGGAGCAACCCTTCTGCTTCCTCAACTTCAGGTCATGTAATGTCTTTACCATATTCTAAAGCCAAAACCTTGTTTACAGTTTTGAAGCTGAAGAAATTGTTAATCCAAACCTCAAATTCGACAGAATTGTAGGCAAACCACACAACATCTTCACATGATGGTGCAGAAAAATATGAAAGCTACTGAAGCCAAAGAGATTGTTAATCCAAACCTCAAATTCGAACAGAATTGTAGGTAAACCACACAACATCTCTGCATGATGATGCAAAATATGAAAGCAGCTCATGAAACAACATATTGAATCACCTGTCCCAATAAATTCAAACATCAAAGTTGGAAGCTCAGGCAGATTCTTCCCATTTGCAATATTGATGGCCTTGATTTGAACTTCATCCAAAAGTTCAACCCTTGACACCTAGCAGGTAAAAAGACAAATCTGACTCGTTTAGGTGATTATACAGAGCAGATATCATAAAGAAAACGTTGAGATACCCACAATTTCTAGATCAATTTATAAACTACAAAAAACTTTGATGGGCAACTTGTATCACCAATAAGATCTATCTGTGTTTTTTTTTCTAAAAACTGCAGGAATTTTCTTTAGACTTTCCAGTTATTACAGAACTGACAGGAGCTGCTAGGGGAATTCTAAATATTCAAATGAAATCTTCTGGCTATGAATCTGAAGGGCCTATATTAGTTAACAAACATGTACCACCCAATCTATGAACTTGGAAGACATTAGATTTTAAAATGAAATCTATATAAGATGATGCAAGCATGGTACCAGATCCATTATGATCCCTTTTTTTAGTTATTTGTGCCATCAGTTTGCTACACATTCAAGCATGTTTCCCTATTTGGTCAATTGGTCTAGGATGTAAAAGGGTGAGTGAGCAGGTAACAGTCTCATGTTGCTCCGTCTTTGGAACTTATCACTTGGGTGCGGCATCCTGACATTGTTCAGTCATTCTGGATGGGATCTGATGCAATAGCATCCCCTACATCATCCCCATCTACGGTTGATGTGGATGAAATGGGTGATCGATTTGAGAAAACTTATAAGAGGGAAAAAGAAGAGAAATTAAAGCCTTTTAGTGTTGGTAATTTTATGTTATTTTATTTTAATGAGCTATTAGTGGGGTTTTTATTTTCTAGAAAAGCCACATGTACCACTTCACACCACACACTTGGAGTTAGTGGACATGTTGAACTCTTCTATTTTTAAATTTTTGGAAATTTTCTTGTATTAGGAGTTATGGAACTCTTTAATTTTAGATAAGTGTTACTTTAAGCATGTAAAGAGGAGGATCACCAGCCTATAAATACAAAGTAATTTGCCCTTGTTTGGGCATCACTCTTATTGAATGAAAGCTATTGTTTTTCTCCTACTTTTGAGTTGTTGTCCTTTGTTTGCTTGTCTTCTTTTATTATGTTTGGTTGGTTTGTGTGAGGCATTAGATCCCCTTCTAAATACCCCATTCACCACCAAGTAGGGTTTGGATTAACATCCTACCTTGCCACTACTTTGAGGAGGCTCACGCCACCCTCTTCTTGGTGTAGGTTTGATCCGGTCCCCTCCGAGTTCAGCCTTCTTTGTTCTAAATCTTATCTTGTGTTAATCGGTGCATTAAACTGGTATCAGATCACTCAAAGTCCTACCTTTGGAGCTGCCCCCACCAATCCTGTGTAAACTCTGATATGGCTTCATCCAGCAATCCATCCGCCGACAAAGAAGATATCTAAACTCCAGGAACAAAGCCAAGATCGCAATCAGAAAATCGGAGACCTTGTCAACCAGGTGAAGCAATTGGTGATGCTTATGGGAGCAGGCCCTGCACTACCTGTTCCAGGGAGGAGTGACCACCCACCTCCACAAGAGGTCGGCGCCCCTAGAGGTGAACCTCGAGCCGAAGTGAGAGGCTACGATCCACAGCCTATAGCTCCCCACATGGATCCACAAGAGGCTCCCTATAGGCAGCCGCATGCCAGGGCTCCTCCTAGAGGTCCTCCACATCGCCAAGGTGGTTTCCGACCTCATAATGCTCATGAAGACAGTCCTCCACACCGCCTTCCTCTTCTAGTGCAAACCAATCCATATGGTGATCATATTCCACTCTATGGAACTGATGAGTGAGATAACAATTTGGAAGATGCTCTTCCCCTAATGAATCGGCGCGTCGAACATGACGAACCATCAAATGTGCGAAGATGCAGTGGCGGAGCCAGAAAAATTTTTTTGGGGGGGCCACATAGAAAAAGTAAAGGGCATATGATATACACAATATATATGTACTCTTTCTCTCTTTCTCATTTGCCCTCTCTCATTTACTCTATTTCTCTCTCTTGCTCTCTCTCTCTCTTATTTGCTCTCTCTTTCTCTCTCTTTCTCTCTCTTTCTCTCTCTCTCTCTTATTTGCTCTCTTTCTCTCTCTTATTTGCTCTCTTTCTCTCTCTCTTATTTGCTCTCTTTCTCTCTCTCTCTCTCTCTCTTATTTGCTCTCTCTTTCTCTCTCTCTCTCTCTCTCTCTCTCTCTCTCTCTCTCTCTCTTATTTGCTCTCTTTCTCTCTCTTTCTCTCTCTTATTTGCTCTCTCTCTCTCTCTAATTTGCCCTCTCTCTCTCTTTCTCTTCATATTTTAAAATAGGTGGGTGGGGGACTTATATACCTTACCCTATATAAGGGTTTGGTAAATGTTTGGGGGGGCCATGGCCCCCCCTTGGCCCTCTTATCTCCGCCATTGCGAAGATGGTAGAGCCGCTTGAAGATGGAGATCCCAAAATTCCATGGACACCACAATGCGGACGAGTTCTTAGACTGGCTAACTAATGTTGAATTATTTTTTCAATCTAGAGATGTTCCCAATTATGCATGTGTGGGATTGGTTGTTACAAAGTTCCGTGGTGGTGCTTTGGCTTGGTGGGGAGTCACGACCGCTAGGAGGGCACAAGTGGATGAGCCCCCTATTGTCACATGGGAAGAGCTAAAGAGGGAGATGAAAACCACATTTTTACCTTATCGGTACAAGCAACAACTTTATGCTAAACTTTGTACCTTTTGGCAAGGGAACCAAACTGTGCAACAATATACTGAAGTTTTTTATGATCTCTTGGTTTGTAATGAGATTTTAGAAAGCCAGGATCAACTGGTGGCTCGATATATGACTAGACTTTGCTAAGATTTGCAAGATAAACTACAAGGGTTTTATTTTCTAACCATTGAGCAGGTGATCCCGAAGGCCGAAGCTTTTGAGCAGCAACTGAATAGAGCCATGAGAACACCACCACCTGGTACACCTCGGGCCCCTATTCCCGCTACTGGCCGACCAACCCCTGGAACTCCTCAAGTGCCTAATCAATCCTCTGGGCCTCCACAACCTGCAATAAGGTTTACTTTACAGGGTCAGTTTTCCTCCCCTGAAGTTAGGATTGATATTACTTGTTTCAAATGTCACAAACCTGGTCATACAATGGCCAACTGGCCCACTGCTAAGCTAGGACTTCTCACGGTGGAGTGGGAGGATATGAAGGACGAATCCACTCCTCCAGTACTTTCTGATGACATTTATAGTGAAGAGGATCTATGCGGAGTCGAGGGTGATTGTCTTGTGGCTAGACCCTTGTTTCTAACGCCTAGGGTTGACGATGAAGATTGGAGGCGAAAGACTATCTTTATGACCACTTGCCTATTGGGTGGTTTTAAGGCAAAACTCATTATTGATCCTGCCACCAGTGAGAACATTATTGCTGAGAGGGCTGTCCAAAAACTCAACATGAAGACTGAACCACATTCTCACCCCTATAAACTAGCGTGACTTTTCGATTCAAATAAAATCACTGTTACTTGAAGGTGTCTTGTTGGATTCTCCATTGGATCCTTCAAAGATGAAGTGTGGTGTGATGTGGTACCTATGGACGTTTGTCACATATTATTGGGGCGACCCTGGCAGTACGACCGTAGTGTCGCTTGGGATGGCCGTAGTAATGTTTACTCTCTTGTTTTGCAGCACAAGAAGTACAATTTCCTTCCGCAACCCCTAGAATCTGGTGTCCCTAAACATTCGGCATGCCTTAGCCTCTCAGAGATGGAGTATGAACTCAAATATGCAGACGAGTGCTATGCTGTGGTAGCTGAGGGGCAACTCACCACCCCAATTGAGGATCAAATTATTACCTCTGAAGGTCAAGCAGTACTAGAGGAATTTCAAGATGTATTACCTGCTGAGTTACCCCAAGGGTTACCTCCTAACCGCTCTGTTCAACATCAGATTGATCTATTTCCTTCAGCCACTTTTCCTAACAGGCCACACTACAGAATGACTCCTGCACAACATGAGTTACGACAACAAGTGGAAGAGCTGCTCATTAAGGGGTATGTAAAGGAGAGCACTAACCCATGTGCAGTACCAGCCCTCGGGCCAAAGAAGGATGGGTCTTGGGAGAATGTGTATTGATAATCGTGCCGTGAACAAGATAACGGTGAGGTATAGCTTCCCTATCCCTCGTCTAGATGATATGTTGGACAGTTTAGTAGGTTCGGTCGTATTCTCTAAAATTGATTTGAGGAGTGGCTACCACCAAATTCGGATTAGGGCTGGAGATAAATGGAAGATTGCTTTTAAGACCAGGAGGGTCTTTATGAGTGGTTAGTTATGCCTTTTGGCCTCTTTAGCACTTTTATGAGACTCATCAATGAGACATTTCGCCCTTTCATTAGGTCTTGTGTCGTGTACTTTGATGATATCCTTGTGTACAGTAAGGATGTTCCTAGCTACTTGGAACTTTTGCGGAGCGTATTGATGAAGCTACGTGAAGAGAAATTTGGTAACACAACTAAATATTTTTTCTCTGTCCAAAAAGTCATCTTCCTTGGCTATGTTGTCTCTAGTGCAGGATTAGCACCAGATGAAGAGAAGATTAAGCCCATTCGAGATTGGCCGGCCCCTAGCACCATCTTTCAAGTCCGGAGTTTTCATGGTCTCGCCAGTTTTTATAGAAGGTTTATTCGAAACTCCAGTGCTATTATGGCACCAATTACTAACCTATTGAAACAGAGTGAGTTTACTTGGACCACTGAAGCTGATCGTGCCTTCCAATTAATTAAGGGGTTGCTCACCAATGCCTCTTGCTTGGCCCTACCTGATTTTGGTAAACTATTCGAGGTGGAGTGTGATGCCTCCAAAACAGTAGGGGCCGTCCTAAGCCAAGAGAAGAGACCTGTTTCTTTCTACAATGAGAAGTTATCTGGAGCTCCTGCTAGGTATTCTACCTATGATGTTGAGTTGTATGCGGTTGTGAGAGCTTTATAATTCTGGCGACACTATTTGCTACATAAAGAGTGTGCTTTATTATGATCATGAAGCTCTCAAATATATACATGGCCAACACAAGTTGAGTTCACGACATGCTAAGTGGATTGCTTTTTTACAAGAATTCACTTTTATACTTCATCACAAGTCTGACACCAACAACAAAGTCGATGATGCCCTAAGTCGAAGATATGCCATGTTGACTGCCATGAGAGTGGAAGTTTTAGGATTTGATACTCTCAAGGAAGTGCAATGGACTGATCTTACTTTCAGCCCTATATTTATAGCGTTGGAAGCTGGTGAAGAGAAGCCTTCCTACTCTACACATGATAGTTTTCTATTTCATGGTGTATGCTTATGTCTACCTGCTGGATCCATGTGTATGTTGGTGATGACAGAAGTACATACAGTAGACACTTTGGCATTGACAAGACTCTAGCTCTTATTCAAGATAGATTCTTCTGGCCATCTATTAATAGAGATGTTTCTTATTTTGTGAAGCGGTGTAACATATGCCAACGGGGTAAAGGGGCTGCTTCTAATGCCGGCCTTTACACTCCTCTACCTATACGTACGACACCTTGGGTGGACATTTCAATGGATTTTGTGGTGGGCTTACCTAGATGCTTGCATGGATGGGATTCTATATTTGTGGTAGTCGACCGATTTAGCAAGATGCCTCACTTTATTCTTTGTAAAGTATCTTTTGATGCAGCAAAGGTGGTGGACATCTTCAAAGAAGTGGTGTGATACCATGGACTACCTAGTTGTATTACGTCTGATAGAGATACGAAGTTTGTGTATATTTTGGAACTTGTGGATGCGAATGGGTACCACTTTGAAGTTTAGTAGCCCTTATCACCCCCAGACTGATGGACAAACAAAAGTGGTGAATCGATCCCTCGGGAATATGCTTCGCACTCAAGTAAAGAATTTTGGGCATTGGGATTCTTACTTGCCAAAAATTGAGTTTGAATTCAATTGCTCTAAGAATCGAAGCACAGGGTTTTCTCCTTTCGAAGTCGTGTTTGGAGCTAATCCTAGGGGTCCATTACAACTTGTTACTTTGCCGACAATTTATGATGTGCCCGATATTGTTGAAAAATGGTTTGACAGGTTGAAGACTGTTCATCAACAGGTGGTTGCTAACTTAAATGAAGCTTATAACAAATACAAGGCCTATGCTGATCGCCACAGATAAGAGGTTTCTTTTGAAATGGGTGACCTGGTATGGGTCCAATACCAGGTCTATCTTTCCAAAATTCATTATCCTAAGGGTGAGTACAACAAATTGAAGCCTAAGAAGATTGGACCATGTGCTATCTTGGAAAAGTTTGGGACCAACGCTTATAAAGTTCTACTGGATGGATGGAACATTCATGACATCTTCAACGTGTCTCATTTGCAACCTTACTTTGGAGAGTTTGAAGATGTGAACTCGACGTTGAGTCCTTTTGAAGAAGGGGGGCTGATGCAATTGCATCCCCTACATCATCCCATCTACGGTTGATGTAGATGAAATGGTTGATCGATTTGAGAAGACTTACGAGGAAAAAGAAGAAAAATTAAAGCCTTTTAGTGATGATAATTTTATGTTATTTTATTTTAATGAGCTATTAGTGGGGTTTTTATTTTCTAGAAAAGCCACACTTACCACTTCACATCACACACTAGGAGTACTTCACACCACACACTTGGAGTTAGTGGACATGTTGAACTCTTCTATTTTTAGATTGTTGGAATTTTTCTTGTATTAGGAGTTATGAAACTCTTTATTTTTAGACAAGTGTTACTTTAAGCATGTAAAGAGGAGGATCACCAGCCTATAAATACAATGTAATTTGCCCTTATTTGGGCATCACTCCTGTTGAATGAAAGCTATTGTTTTCCTCCTACTTTTGAGTTGTTATCTTTTGTTTGCTTGTTTTCTTTTATTACGTTTGGTTGGTTTGTGTGAGGTATTAGATCCCCTTCTAAATACCCCATTCACCAACAAATAGGGTTTGGATTAACATCCTACCTTGCCACTACTTTGAGGAGGCTCACGCCACCCTCTTCTTGGTGTAGGCTTGATCCGGTCCCCTTCGAGTTTAGCCTTCTTTGTTCTAAATCTTATCTTGTGTTAACCGGTGCATTAGGACCCAAGCAACTTAACATGATATCAGAGCTAAATTTGGTCCTTTGTTAAAATGGATGAAAATTTATTTTTCATAAAATAAACAGCTGGAATGTAAACGAAAAGAAACAGAAATGTGCCAGAAATCTACCTGTATACCAGAAAGCATTGTGGCTATCGCAACATCAGCTGCATCCTTAATTGTATTGAAGTTGCACATTGCAACCTGCAACAACGTCAATCTGATTTATATGGTGCAAATGTTCATGTGCACCATCTCCAATTTCTTTTTGTTTTCTATCTTTTTAAGTGGCTCAAGTATTTTTTTTTTTTAGTTACATAACAATATTTGGCAGAATGGATAAGGAATTGAATTGTTTGAGAAAATGGAAAAAATATAAGGTTCTCACAGTGTTATCAAACCCGGCCCAGCCCGGCCGGTTCAACCGGTTTGGCCCGGATCCAGTGTATTTTCCAGGTCTAAACCAGCAAAACCCGGCCTTAGAGTAAAACCTGTTCGCCCGGCTGGGTTTTGCGGTTGAATCAGCGACCCATCGACCCAGTTAACGGGGAAACCCGCAGGTCGACGATATCTTAAAAACTAAAGTGTCGAGACTGGTCCAGACTCTTTCGTCTTCCCTTGACTTTTTCTTCTTCCCTTGACTTTTTATTCTTCCTTAGGGAACCACTTGCGAGTGACCAAAGAAAAATTAAATGTTTCTGGCCACCGGTGTCATTTTCCGGTGCTTGGGCCACCGGATTTGGTGGAAAGAAGTACGTACTCTATTGTCCAACACTATTATCTCCTGTTTCTTTGATATTTGTTTCGGATTAAAATCCCTAAATTTCTCAATTTTTGTTTTCTGGCGAAACAACCTATTTTCTGGCGCCAGAATAACTTTTTTCGGTACGGAAATGGGACCTAAAGACTAAAGTGTAGCAGCAAGGTTTGATTACTACCTCAGAAGTCAAACTTTTTGATATTTGTATTTTTTATTTTTTTTTATTGTCTTTTGTGAAGAAGAAGAAAAGAGACTCTGATTCTCCGGCTATTTTGGTGGTGAGATGGCTCTGATTCTTCGGGAGAAGCCTCAAATCACAGATTTTGGACTGGAGGTCGTCGTATTCAGAGTCCTGCTTCGGTGCCTTAGGAAGAAGATGACGACAATCCTGATTCTGAACTTTTCGAAACCGAGTTGTGCTTGTCTAAGGGAATGTCCTCTTCAATTTTTGCAAGTACAACTAATAGTGAGAGGTTGTGTGATACTCCTTGTATGGGATGGTGAGAGAGCCTGAGGTGTAATGTAAAATAGCTTTGAGTTGTAAACGGATAGAAAGGTCATACTTGGAGTTTGTGGAAACAGAATAGAGAAAGACAATATGAAAAAAAAACAAAAGAAGAATGATTGGATAGGCTAGAGGGAAATAAGAGAGGATTTCTGTAGTGGATTGGTGAGATTGTGTTGAGCCGAATCCATGGCGTGAATCTTTCCTTCGTCTCGCCTGGGCAATCCGAATTCAGAGCTGCTCAGGCTCAGCTGTCGCTCCGCCAGTCAACCCCATGCTTGTCCAATAAGTACTTGAGCTTGATTCGTTCACCATGGATTGATTAGTTTATCTCTGTATTTTTTCGACTAACATGTGAAAATTTTTACTTTTTATATATTCAGAAATTACGTTTATACATTTTTCAGGTTTAATATTATTCATGATTTTTTGTATATTTTTAGGAGTTTTTTAATTTTTTGATTTTTTTGGATTTATTTATTTATTTATATATATAATTTAAATGTTGACATCATAATTACATCATACCAGTTGAACCGGCGGGTCAACCTGGTTGAACCAGGTTGACCCAACCCGAAGCCTCTTCTGGGTCAATGCCCAGGCCGGGTCTGATAACATTGGGTTCACATGAAAGTTTGAAAATGAAAAGCATTCATCCACAACGATATACACTATTTTGATTCCTAGGAGTCTGTGTGGAAAGTGGGATCAGTTGCATCCTTAATTATATTGCAAGATAAGGCATATAAATGACCCAACTGCCTGAGAGAAGAAGAAAATGATTACCACTGAATACTGGGGAATTTTCAGAAGACGCAAAGTTACTTCTGTTATGATACCCAATGTGCCTTCACTTCCGATCATCAATCGTGTCAAATCATATCTAAGAATGTAAGAAAGAAAAGAAAAAGAAAAGAAAATTTACATATCAATAACATGGACTTAGTTCTTTGCTTAGTTATTAAATGTTCATGCCACAGGTAAATCATGCAACATGAAAGACCAAAAACTTGAAGATGCTAAGAATTCTAACATATAAATTTATTAAAATTTAAAATAGAAATGAGAAGATTGTAAAATATCCTAGCAATGTACTTCATTCAGAAGTAACAAACTGAAGCTCAGGTTTCTTGCTGAGCCAGTCTACTTGACAGTGCCATTCCAGATAATTTTCTACACAAAAGTTAGTTAAAACTAACCCTGCAGCGCTCTTTCGGGCCCGAGATGCAGTTTTGATGACTTCTCCATTCGCAAGAACAGCCTGATGATAAAAAGTATTTGAAAACATGTGCAAGAAGGGGTACAAAAAAAAGGAGGGCGAGAGGGATAAAAAAAACCTTTAAGTTGATTACATTGTCCCGCATGGTTCCATACCTGCAAACTGAAATATAAATAAGAAAGCCAAATGAATATATGATACTTTTTCTCTTAAAATGCTAAACATCCTTGATACCTCTCATTAAGACAACATCCTATTTTAACAAAAGAGGAAACTGATTATTTCAGTAGTTTCCAGCTGAATAAAGATTTTAAAGAAAGAAAAAATGATAGTATTAACACAATTCCAGGAGATAATTTTATATAGTTTCATTGTTCCTATTTACAGTTTATACATAAAGGTCTAAAAGATTGACTTGGTACATTTGCTTGTCTTTTTAGTGATATTCCCACATTAAAGGGGCTTGTTTATGGAGCGAGGAGAGAGAAGTGAAGGTGACCGTGGTGAAGGTGACTGGGGTGACAAAGAACGAGATGAATGGAGTTATTAAGATCCAACGCCTGCTATAGCAACAGAGAAGGAGGTCGAGACACTTAAGAAGATCATTGTGATGGCTCTTCCAATGGAAACCCAGGGCCAGCAGGTTTCAGGGGGATATTTAGCTTGTTTGAGGGAAGGTCAATCCTATCCTATGCAGGCCCGCTTGGAATTTCAGTTTCAATCGATGCTGAAGCCTCTGCTATCCTACATGGACTTTGGATATTTAAGACAAGATTATCAGGAAGGTTCAAGGTGGAAGGAGACTCTTTGAATGTAATTCACTGGTGCAAATTGGAAGCTAAGCCACCATGGTGACTTATAATTAAATTTCAAGAAATATGAGATTTGGCTAATACAATCCACTGTACTTAGTTTCATGTACAAATGCTCGGCCAACTCTGTTGCCAATGCTCTGGCTCAGAAAGGAACATCTCTCCAATTTTGTGAGAGATAACCCCTAGCCCGGATGAATCGTAAACTTTTCAGTATTAATAAAACAACAACTTCCTCAATAAAAAGTTTTGACTGGATTTTGAGTGAAGAAGGTTGTAGGCATAACTTTGGCTTGATTGTCTTTTTAATAAGGAGGGAACACAAATTGCTAGTATAGTTTTGCATGCAAGTTGCTATCATTTTATTGGCTATACAGGATAATATAGAATTCCTAGAAAATCATGCAAATAGACAAGCCAAAATATAACATAAGAGTGTGGCAGGAAAACCACAAATGTTTCAATAGAGATCATCAACTACAGTTTTTTTGCCTATAACCACAGCAAAATCAGCTAACCTTACAGCAAGAGAACCAGAGCAACGGGTAGCACACATGCCACCAATAGTTGCACCAGGGCCTGCAAGCAAGGATGCAGCAAAAAATCAGTTCCCCAAACACGTAAGGCTGGGTAAAACGTCAATTCTAGCCAAGTCGTTCCTATCAAAGATTCCAGACCCAGGAACAATAAGTTGGAGAGACCGAGAGAGCCTCATCTGGGTTCAGTCAATGAAAAGAAAAAGAAATATACCCCAACTCTTCCCAACACATGACGGTACCCAGCAGGTAGTAAAGTAATTAGCAATCTTAACTTGTAATAACCCATTCCACCCATTCAATATACTTAGGAAAATAATAGAGGTAATACCCGCTGCATTAGAAAGTAGAGATGCAAACTCAACATTTGCATAGGCAAGCCAATTTGCACAAACATTCTTACCTAGTAGTAGTTAGAGGAATGCATATGCCTTGATGTTTGAAATTCAAGGTGTTAGTGTATCTTGGCAACATAGCCCTCATGCAGCCAACAATATCCCAGATGAACATGCTAAAGCTGATATGCTGATATTCAGAAGGGGCGTTCTTTAGTCCGAATGGCATAACGTTTCATTTATAATGCCCAAAAGGTATAACAAATGCAGTTTTATACTTATCTTCATCTTTTATCTGGATCTGCCAGTATCCAGATTTTAAGTCAAATTTAGAGAAGATTTATGCCTCTACTAGTCTGTTAAGCAGATCTCGTTTATTGGGGATTGGGTATCTAATCCACTATAAAACTTTGTTTAGAGATTTGTAGTTAATTACTAACCTAGGTTTTCCTTGTTCCTTTTCGCAGCGTTATTAATGTAAAATGTTGTGCAACTCCAAGGTGAGTAAGATTGTCTAATAAGAGCTTTGTCCAGAAGTTCATTTATTTCTTTCTGACATAGAGCTAGGTATTCAACATTCATCTGACAAGGTCTAGCTTTGGTGGGAATATCCTTTTCTGTAAATCTTGGTTCATAAGGTATAGAGACAATGTGCTGCTTTCAATTCCAGAAAGCATTGGGAATATCACTGCACACATCTCTCAGTAATTCCTTTTGAAAAGCTTGTTTTTTTTTCTAAAAAGGATGGTGTTTTTAACGTTGATTCTATTCACTCAAAAATAACTCTATTTTTAAAGAACATAAGTGATGTTAATTTTCCTGGAGTAACTCTGTGGTTCAAGTCCCTTGGTGTGGGAGCGGAGATAAATGTAAAGTGACTCTGAAGGGCTTAGAGTTTTTGGCCGGTTTACTATAATTCTGATAGTGTGTAGATGGTAGTTCTTTGTAAGCGAATTTCTTACAAAAGTTGCCAAGTGTTTTGGTAGACATCTGATATCTTTTAAGTTGTTTTTCAAGCCGTTAGTCGTTGTAGAGAAATAGTCCTTGTTGGATATAGGCCGTCTGCAATTGTCCTTAATGAAGGACATTTCAATTGATTTCTTCATTTGGACTGGGACGTAGAGATTCTTTAACTTTGTTGGCAAATTGAGTAGGTAAGCCTTCTACGAATCTATGTTTTCACTAAGGGTTAGAAGCATCGTTCAAACTTATAACTCTACTTCTAAATATATTTATATATCAGTTTAAATCAGTTAGTGTTCGGCACTTAAGTTTATGAAGTAGAAACTTAGTCGTTTCTATTCGCCTTTGTGGGTCTATTGAGAAGTTGGTAAGTAAACTCAATAGAAGTCATAAGGGAATCCGAGAGGGTCCATCCCTGTGAGTCAAGGAGAGGTTCTTCGTACTCGTCCCTTTTAACAGCATTTAGAATGTTTTGTCTATGTTCCTCAGTAAGGTAATTGTACCACCACCCGTAGAGGTCTCTTGAAAGTTCGGATACTATTTGGGAGACAGTAGATGCTTCTACCATGCCTTTCGATCGACAGATATTAGAATATATAAGCATCCGATGAACTGTCTATTATTGGTTTAGGTGCAAAAGCATCTATATTCCATTCGTAAATGGTATGAGCGCCATAACTATTGGAGAAGACTAGTGGGTTCTCTTCAGTTTTTAGGTCAAAACGCATAGGTCCTAGTTTTGTTTCTTTCTGCTTATGCCATTTTGCGTTGACCGTTTGGTCATAGGGTAAACTAAGGTGATGATAGGTGTTCTATTCAGACATCATATTTACCTGTCTGCTCCCTATCTTTTCTAGAAGTTTTTGAAGAATTTCTGTGGCATTTTATTCTTGTGGTAATGGTTCTAGAATTGGGGGTTGATGTAGTATAAAGGGTTTGGTAATTTGTTTTGAAGAGGGAGCCTTTGGTTTTATAGGTTTTACTTCCCTTTGTGTGGTTATTTGGGAGATCTTGTGCTCGATATGTTGAAGTTGTTTCCCTATGGCTTCCAAGGTAATATTTGTAAAATTATTTTGTCTTATAAGTTGGTTTAATGTCTGGAGTATTTCAGTAGTACTTGGGAAACTTGAGGTAGTGTCCATTGGTTGTGCTACGACTAAAGATGCCTTAGGTATCCCTTGGATTGTAAGTGCATCTTTAGGTGGAAATACCGATTTAACGATAGTTCCTGAGCTTAACTGTCATTCTTGCTCTAAGGTAGTTAGGAATTTGGAGAAGTTGTCAGTAAATTTATCATAAAACTAAGGAATAAAGTAGAGGACATATTGCTTTCTTACTAAATCTGTGAAGTACCAATTTTAAATGTATTGACGATGTTGTTCGTCAAAAGTATCGCAATACCAGTCTTGAAACCAAGTGTTCTTTTCTTCTCCAAAATCTTGTGCTAGAAGTGCTCGGAGTGGTTTCCCTGGTAATAAGTCTAGAGACTTAATCATTAAAGGTAGGGGTCAAAGAAGGCCTCATGTATATAGGCTGGACATTTTCGAAAGGGTCGGTGCATAACTCTTCTATCTCAGTTTGAGATGAAGTTTCGGACACAGGTATTGATCTGGTAGACTTTCTTCCTGAAGTTATTAAAGGTATTTTTTGCCTTAGGTTTGGGTGAAAGTAATCTCAACGTTCCCTTCGGAATCATGAGTTATTTGCACTACTTCCCTATTGTCTAGGGGTTGTGGGGCAGTTGCTTCCAACATTTGCCAAGTGGTTGGGAATGAAATTTTTTCCCATTTTAACGTCCGGGGAATTGTTGTCTTAGTAGATAAAATATTAGATTCTAAAAGGGTAGTTTTTCCCTTCTCAGATACTATCTTAATGTTTGAGGTTAGGGAGTTTAAAACCCAATAGTATATCCGATAAATAATGACAATAGTTTTTAACCCGGGAAGGAAGTTATAGTTATGGGTCTATGAGTTGACTTAGGGCTTTCGGCAAGTGTGGGTCCGTGAGTGACAAGGCCAAGTCTGGATATATGTTAAAATAAACTAGGTCGTTGGTCAAGCTAGTTTCCATGACGTCCATCAGGGATCTAGCCCAATCCAAGGATCTGGCGTCTCTAAGTGCAACTAGTATAGAAGTGTTCGGGTCTTTTAGTGTAAAGGGTTTAAGGGCAATTTGAACACATCCTATGTGAATGAATTTGTATTTTTCTTTAAAGGTTGGACATCATGTTCGAAAAGTAGCTCTAAGGCTAGTTCCGTGTCTTCTACAGTAATTATTTGTTCTAAGAATTGCATGAATTGATTATACAAATGAGGGAGATTACTGGTCATCGTAATGGGAAACTACCCCACAACCCACCTTACGAAATTTAGAGATGGCGAAACTACCCCACAACCCAGCTGTACGAAACAACTGTACAAGCCATCAAAGCAGATCTTACAGAATAGCGCAAAACTGCACCATCCCAAAAGAGTTCACTACCAGAACCATCTACCAACGACCCGAAAGAAATCAAAGCAAGATACCTCCGAAAATATCCATTGGCGACAAAAGAAGTTCTAACTCACTGCATGCTCACCATACAATGAAACCTTGCATCAGTCTTTCCGACTCAGCAGGTTTCATTTACTACCTCTTCTCTAGGTACAAACGACCAAGAAGAAACTACTCATCTCGGCGACTCTGACCAAGATTCACAGGATCCAAATCTCACATAAATGGATCACAATCAACTACAAGCACAACTCGTCATGGATTGGAGATATCCCAATAATCTTGCCAGAGAACAATGGTACAAAGCCAGGATGAAGGCAAACGACGAGATGCCAACTACACCATTGCAAATCTTTCGCAAAAAATACTTGAATCGGTACTACCTACATCAGATTCGCCTCATAAAGCAACATCTTAGACAACTAGATCCTGAAACTGCAGACTGGATTGAGGCAACCCACAAGGTTCCTGAAGACCTCAACCCAAAACCACTTGAAATGATGAGTGACTTACCACTATACCGATATGATGGATATGTATTTATACATGAAAAGAACGTTGGCCCGAACAGAGGCATGGGTCCAAAGATGAAACAAAGCCCATCCACAACATAATTGAGATGAGAGAATAGTTATTGCTGCAACACAACAAGCATGGAAAATCATTGCCACATTACAGAAACACACATCAACAATGACATCAGCAAAACTACTTTCCACTTACCAACCCATAGACAAAAAAACCACCATGATTTCAAAAGCCCACGATTTTTGACAAAAGAAGACAGTCACTTTCGACAAGAAAACACTAGCGAACTACTTTCCGCTTTCTAACCCACAGGAATGAAAACCACTCTGGATTATAGCCCATGGTTTTTGGACTTCAAGTTTGCATCGGCAAACTTTATTATATAATGTAATATCGGGTCTGGTCCATCCTTTCACTATAAAAGGAGACCACCCTCGAGATCATCCAATTTTCCTTCAAAGTCTCATATTTTCTTTCTTAAGTTTTAAGCTTTGGTGTGCTTTCCCCTTCCGCTGTAAGTTTTACTTTTTTGTATTTTATTTCCATATTTATAAGAGTTTGGTTTGCATATTTTATCTTGCCTCTTTGGTGGCTTTGTCGACCCTACCCTATATATATATATATAGGGTGGCTACCTTACGTACGTGTAGGAAAAAAATTCATACTCGCACTTTTTTAAAAAGGAATGAATGATATGCAACTTTATTCACTTTTACAAAAATGCCCTCATATTTATGACAATGACATCACTTTTCTTTTTTAAAAAGTGCTTGTGGAGAAAAGTTTCCTACACTTATGTGTAGGAAACTTCTCCATACAAATACATTTTAAAGAACAAAAAGGGAGACATTGTCATAAATGGGAGGGATATTTTTGTAAAATGAATAAGGCTGCAAAACACTTACAAAAGTGTCCCTCCTTTCTTTAAAACTTGCATGTAGGAAAAAATTTCCTACACGAATGTGTAGGTTATCCGTTCTCATAATATATATATATGTTATAATATATAGAGGGCGACTAGTCTACCCATATGTGTAAGAAAAAGTTATCTACACTTACATTTTAAAGAAGGAGAAGCATTTTTGTAAAAGTGATTTGGAGCTTTATTTACTTTCACAAAAATACCCCTCACATTTATAACTCTCCCCTTTTCTTCTTTAAAAAGTACATGTAGAGAAAAGTTTCCTACATGTACGTGTACGAGATCTTTTCTCATATAAATATGTATATGTAAAATATATAAAAATGTATATATACAGAGAGAGAGAGGAAGGCTAGCCTACACTCAAGTGTAGAAAAATTTCCTACACAAAATTTAAAGGGGGATTTTTTGTAAATGTAATTTAGAACTTTATTCACTTTTACAAAATTGCCCCTCACAATTATAACAATGTCTTACTTTTTCTTCTTTAAAAAGTAAGTGTAGAGAAAGATCTCCTACACGTACGTGTAGTAGATCTCCTACATGTACGTGTAGGAAACTTCTCCCTACAAGTGCATTTTAAAGATCTCCTACATTTACAAAAATACCGTTAATATTTTTTTTTTAAGAGGATATCTTGGAAAGTTGCAAATGTTAAGTAGCCCCACACAAGATGAAAATGTAAGGAAAGGGAACGACAAACAAAAGGATAAAGAATCTACCCAACCTGGATCAAGAGGGAAGAAAAGACCATAAGGCCTCAGGTATTCATTTAGTTCCACCCATCCAACTCCTGGCTCCACAACCACATCCATGTCTTCAACATGAAGTGATTTAATACTCTGATCACCGAAAGAAATAAACATAGTGACAAAAAAACAAAAGAGAACAGTTACGATCAAATGGTAATATTTAGATATAAGGAAATGAATACAAACTCGACTACTAAGCTACTATAGCAATACAGAGTTTCCACATTATGGAATGACATGCCCTTTGATTAATACATGTGCCATATAAGAAGCACTGACATTTGTAAAGGTATCTTAAGAAGTTTTAAGAAGAAGATAGCTGATGTTAAAAAGTTTACATAGGGAAGACAAATACTCCATTTGACAAGGGGGTATTTGAAATGTTCTTGAGTTCCACAGCAGAGGAAATTCCTTTGTATAGCCTCTAACTCTTTCGCTACACTAGTTGGACAGGGTATCAAGGAGAGTAGGTAGTTTGGTATACTTGCAAGTACTGCTTTAATCAGAGTTGCCCCTGCTTGCCCTCGATAACAATTGTTGTTTCCAACTATCCAATCTCTTGTTTCCAAACTATCCAATCTCTTGTTTCCAAACATAATTAATCTTCAGACTGTTTTAATTTCTGAATGCCTTTCTGTTCATTCCTCTGACATTTGCGTACTATAACTCCTTCCACAATGGCAACATCTAGGATCAACATGACCAGAATGTCCCCAATAATGACAGAAGGGTTTTCTGCTACTGGAAAAACTCTAACCTTTTTTAACAAAGATAGTTTTTGAGAGAAACATACCTTCATTATACCCGAGTCAATCTCCACTTGGCTTACTCATCAGGAGAATCTCACTTAACTTCTCTTTCCCTTGATAAGCATTCTCAGTGCAGACTGGACTGAATTTAACTCCTGCAGCTTACAAATTCTGTCATCTCCTTCAATCAGAAGCTCATGCTCTCTATGTAATTCTTTCTCAAGGAATGCCTTTTCTTCCGAGAGGGTAGTCATATGTTCTCTCAAAAGAACACTAACTCTACAGACCTCTGTCCAGTTTTCAAATACAATTTCATACAGACCTCTCAACGATTCTTCAGTTTCTTCATCTTCACACCATTTCAAAAAAATGTTTCTTCATCTTCATCTGACTTGGTAGCACAATCATCAGGTGTTGCAACAATGTCATCATTGTTCTGAGAGATAAACACAACATAATTGCTTGTGTACTCTTCAAAGTCGGTACTACTTTCTTCAGATTCATCTGCTCCAGTTCACGGCGAATGACTTCTTTTTCTTTTTCAACATGTTGGCACATTCATCTAGAATGTGTTTGTAACCTTCGCATTCATGACAAACCTTTCTTTTTGTTTCTAGGCTCGCAAATCTTTCACGTGACTTACTTATGCTTTCGGTTCCAAAGGATTTCTTCTGGTTAAACATTTTGAAACCCCGATTGAATCCTCTGGTGATTATTGTCAGCTTCTCATCTAGCTCTTCAGTGGTGACCGAAGGTGTTGCAACAACTTCTTTGTTAGACACCTGGGGAGCTAGCTTTTTCCCCTTCTGTTTCTGTTTTTGGTTAGCTTCCATGTTCATTTTATATGAACGTGATGACCGCCATCAATTCGTCAAGTTTTATGTTGTCTATATTCTTTGATCCCTCAATAGCACTACTTTACTAGCACATTCCTCAGATAATGATCTAAGAACCTTTTGAACCAGCTTCATTTCTAGGATCTTCTTTCCTAGAGAAAATGCTTCATTGGCCACGTGGTGTCATAGTTGGCTATGGACTCATCTTCTTCCATTTGCAAGTCTCAAACTCGGTACTCAACAACTAGAGTTTGGATGATCGTACCCCAAATGTTCTTCCAAATGTGGATGCTAAAATCTCCCAAGCCTCTTTGGCAACTTCACATATGGAGATCAATTAGAATCTTTCAAGATCAACTCCATAGAAGATAGCATTGAGATACATAGAGTTGTAATTTGTTGCTTTATCTTCAGCGGTCGTCCAATCCAATTTTGATCTCTCCACATTGTTACCTACTGCATCGGTCTCAATAGGTGGAGTCCAGCCAGTCAGCATAGATGTCACACCTTTTCTTCTAGGGCTTTGATGTAGGCCCTCATTCGAGTTTTCCGGTAGGCATAGTTGGATCCATCCAATACAGGAGGTTTAGTGGACAATCCTACTTCCTTTAGCGAGTCCACCACCAAACATAGGATCTCCCCACAAGGGGTACTAGGGACCCGCTATGGTACCAATTAAGGGTCTAATGCTTCAATAAACAATCAGAATGCAAAGTTGTTACGTGTCGTACATACAACACATTTAGCTGTGGAACACTCAGATAAAATCGAGAAGTGGAACACGAAATATTTTAACGTAGTTTAGTGCCTCAATGCACTTATACTACAAGGCTTTTAGCCCAAGGTGAAGAACCAATTCACTATTATAAGAATTTTACAACTTGTAACAAATCCAAAACTTGACTCAAAACTCCAACTCTTGATACAGTGATTGTACTCAACAACTAAAATCACTAGCTTCTTCACCTCTACCAAGGCTCCTTTGGTAATAGCCCTCCATCCAGGAGTAGAATGACATTTATGCTCACTTGTGCTCCCAACAATGTTTCAACGAACAGGCTGGTGCAGACTTCTTGATTCACACACTCTCTAGAATGCTCACCTAGCTTCTTTTCTCCCTTTTTATAGATGAATCTCATGCTCAATGCCTCCTGAATGTTGTCAACAATTCCTTGAAGTTTGTTCAATCATGTTACGTGTAAGTGTTACTTGAAGCGGTTGATGCAACAGTGCATAATGTGTGACACCTACGGAACTGGTCTGGATTCCCTTTTGTAGCCCGAATTTACACATATTTTCTCTCGACTACTGTTGGTGGTGGACTTTTAACAGTGCAACAAATCTGTGCAATGTCTAAAATTAGACATCCGAATGCTAAGATACATTTCCAACCATAAGGATTTCCTTAACTTAACCAATTCTAGGTCCAAATTTGGCTCAATCATGCCACTCAAGATGGGCATATTCTATTGCACATCATTCATGTTGGTGATAAAAAATTGCCAACAATTCCTATCTTAAATCTTCCTTCATAAGCTTCTCTTACTCTGTCTCGTGCATTTTCCTTTAGTGTCTGTGGGAGTAAGTCAATGAAGGCCCCTACTCCTACTGTCTGCAGTCAGATGAAAGATCGACATAGCTGGCTTTTGACTGCAATCTTCACCGCCAGGGAAGATCCTAGTGCATCTATGTACAAATCATTATCCTTTCAGTCTTTCTAAGAACGAGGATCTAACCTTTTCTAGGACAGATCGTTGGATCTCCTCCTCCCATGGTCGATGACCTCCCACCTTTCTGCTTCCTGAACTTCGGCTTGCTCCTATTGACACTTCCGTAGCTCCTCCTCTAGGTTGTACAGATTGTCTCTGTCTTCAAAAAAGAAACCAATCCTATACTTTTTTTTAAATGAAAAATTATAATAAAACCAATCCAATACTTAACCAGATAATTCTTTGGTACTACACTAAGATTTGAAGCTTCATTAGAAACTTTAGCAGAGAGCACCGCAGGCCCAAAATCTAAGTAGTAACTTCCAGAACATAGTCAAACTTTGTAGTCACCTTGCGAATTAGCAAAACAGTTTATCATTATCGATACTGAAAGTTTCACTAAATACAGTATGGGAAGTGCACTCTAGAGTAATTAGAGACAAATATCATATGCACTTTTTATAAGAAAAATTAAAAATATTAAAGTGAAGTGAAAGTGTCTGAATACATATTTCAGTTCAATGTGAAAACTTGTAAGGATTAAGATGCATACTTTCATTAGTGACATGTCAATGCACACACCTCCATGAGGAGATAAGGTGTGCCCCTCAATAGATGTCGCCCCACCATATGGAACAATAGGAACCTGCTTGATGACGAAAACAGCAAAATAATTACTTCGTTGAACAGCCATTCTAACAGGTGCATGAATTCTCAAAAAGAATAACGCATCATCAATCAGAGCCTAGTCAGAACCTATTTCTAGTTAGCTTCATGTCTTCTCTCTTATGATTAGTCCCTCAACCCACATTGATAGAACTCTTCGATCCAGTGCATTATGGGGCCTCTGTTCACCATTACCTGGCCCTGTTGAACGCTGTCAAGTACCTTACATTCAGGTTTTTTCATCTATGAGCACTATGTAGTCCACTCAATTTTTTTAGCTATGTTTCTTTCTTATGCTGCAGATAATTATAAGCATACTCAACTTTGCCACCCTCATCTCTGTATAAAGAGCCTTTTCATGCACCTGTGCTAGTTGACTTGAAGAATTTTGCCATAATCCTTTTCAGTATCTGTCTACCATAGAAACAATCTAGCTGAAATCCCATTCAGCATATGCATCAAAGACCAAGTATAGTTGTCATTTCTGATGCTCTTAGAGGTAGACACTAACTAGAAATGAAGAGGTTCCAAAAAGACAGGTTTTTTTGCAACATTAGTTGCTCCCAGATGCTAGTTCAAGAATCTGAGAAAAAGTTTTGGTTTCATCAATTCATGAGGTCAGTTTCTCTCAGTTCTGGCACTTTGGACACTAACCTAATGGCTGTTAAACATGGTTTCGCATGGACAAGACATTACAAAGGTTCCATGCTTGATACATGAAAAGAGTTTTTCCATGTATGAAGATTACCAAGCCATCATTTATTTAAGTAGTCTTTCTATCACAATTGTAAATGGTCTGTATCCCGATACATGAGAGTTAATAATTCATTCCTGTCTTAAAGACTAGTTTCAATTAATCCTTGCCTTTCAACTTAATCATTTTAGAAAAGAGGTCAGACCTTATACTTGTTACATGCAGCTACTACCTGAGACACTTCACCCTCTGACCTGCAAATTGAAGAACTAGTTAGGTGTGTCAAATTCAGATGAATGGCATTCAGTAGTATATTCAGAAAGCAATTCAAATCTTTAAAAAACTATTACTAGAGAGGCCACATTAGTACTTCCATACACACATTTTGAGGTCTTTTGTGAAATCACACTTAACTTCAAGAACAAACAAATATTTGGTTGATTGAGAAGGGAACTATGAATGTAGGAAAGTGACAGGACAGAAAAAAGAAAATTGAAAAAGGGAGATAAAAAACATATTAGGTATCTGCTATTCGTAGACTAAGTGAATTTTCACCATGACAAACTTTTAAAGTACATAAACTGCTAAAACAATCAAGAAAAAGAAAGTATGACTTAAAGAGCTTGAATATCTATTTCATTCTTCAATGTCTAAAACTAAGATCTTGATTTAGATTTTTACATTGAAAAACATGGCCAAGGCAAGATCTAGAGCTGATTTTTTTTTTTTGAGGAATTTGCTTTTTATTGGATAGATGAGAAGCTAGTTTACAAAGGGTGGGGTCACTCTCACAACAGGAGCCGAGAGTTGAGTCCCCTCTTTAGCTAAAGTGTCCGCCAAAGAGTTGGCGGATCTGGGAATACAATGCCACTCATGAACAAATGTGGAAGCCAAGTGGGTGATTTCTCTAAACACATATAGGAACCTCCACGGAGGAATCAAGTTTTGTTTGCACCAGCCAACGACATTACTAGAGTCGCCTTCAACCACTAAGGTACTGGAGAAGCGATTTTGGAAATGTCTTAGCACGTGAAGAACACCATGCACCTCAGCCGACGTAGAATCTTCAATCCCAATAGGACCAGCATATGACATGAGTATGTCTCCCTCCGAATTCCGAAAGACCCCCCATAGCCAGCTGGACCGGGATTGCCTAGCGTAGATCCATCGAAGTTGACTTTAATAGCTCCTACTAGTGGAGGAATCCATGCTGTTGGTGTGTTGGGAGGATGGTAGGTATGTGAAGAGGCGATCACTGCCCAGGCTGGTCTTGCTACTCCGCTGTCCTTTAATTTTCTTTGCACAATCAGCCATTGAATGACATTAGATTGAACCAAATAAGCCACCTCCTCCCACTGATTGGTCTTCATTTGGAAAATTCTTTTGTTCCTTTCCCCCCAAATGGCCCACGGGAGGAAGGCAGTTAAGCATCTCCACATCAACAACCTCGTAGAGGACAAGTGGGGGAGAGCTGTAGTGACAAGAGAAGCAAGGGAGTTTGGTATTACCCATGAACAGTTAAACTGTCCTACAAACCAAGCCCAAATCTTCCATGTGAACTCTCAAGACAATAGGAGGTGATCTGTCGTCTCCATTTAAGCATCACATAGGGGACAAATTAGGGAATTGAGCTGCTGACCTCTCCTCGCCAGTACATCCCGGGTAAGTATCTTGCCATTAAGAGCACTCCAAATGAAGAATTGAACTTTCAGCGGCTTACATGAGCAACACTTGGGGGCAGCAGTGCATTATAAGCAGAAGCCACTGTAAAGTTTCCATCCATAGATGGAGACCAGATGAGTGAGTTTAATCTATCATTGTCCTTGTAAAAACTCCCAAGTAATCTATCTAAAGAGCTCAACGAGATTGCTTCATCATCCCTTAATTCTTTTCTAAACACACGGGTCCAATCCATGTTTTGAGGTTGATTACTTTCCAAAGTCTCCATGACTGTAGCATTAGGAAGGCTTGCCACCCGATAGAGGGAGGGATGGCTGATTCGTAATGGAGCTGAACCCAACCATACGTCTCCCCAAAACAAGGTATGTTGCCCATTTCCCACCGCCCACCTGATATGAGTTCTGAATTCACCAAAAAGCTTGAAAATATATCTCCATATGACTGAGAGCTTCCTTGAGGAGTGCCACCCCATAAACCATGTCACCTTCCACCCCTAAGTTGAGCGTTACTAACTTGTACCATGTGGCCGATTTGTCCATGTTAATCTTCCAGCACCACTTTAGCATAAAGAATTTGTTCACCAAAGCAATTCTATGAATGCCCAGCCCGCCTTTATCCTTTGGTAAACAAACCTTCCTCCAATTCACTAAGTGGTATTTGAAGTCCTCGGTAGCCCCCTTCCAGAGGAAGTTCCTGTAAATACATTCTAACTCCTTCACCACGCTAGAGGGACAATCCATGAATGACAGGTAGTGCAATGGGATGCCGCTCAAATAAGCCCTAATAAGTATCAGCCTCCCAGCCTTAGACAACATTTTGCCTTTCCATATAGAAAGGCATTTCTGAATCTTTTCTACTACCGGGCACCAAAGAGATTTGGATACCCTGCTGTGAAATAGTGGGAGACCGAGGTACGTACTCGGTAATTTCCCAATTGAGCATCCAAGTGTGGCTGCGAATTGCTGCAGCACTTCATGATCCATATTGAACCCAAACACATGTCTTACTCCAATTGACTTTTTGGCCAGAACCCAACTCAAAGAGTGTAACAACAGATTTCCATTTCTCCACCTGATCTAAAGTTTCCCCCCAAAGATTATGGTATCATTTGCAAATTGAGACAATGGTATGAGACTCTCCGGGAGGACATTCGTTAGCCACCCCACCTCTAATGCAGCCTTGACCAAGCTTGTTAAGCCTTCTCCCATGATATTAAACAAAAGGGGAGATAGGGGATCCCCTTGTCGCAGCCCCCGCGAACTGCCAAAGCGCCCAAACACACCCCCATTCACCAATAGTGAGAACGAAGCATTCGATACACATGATTGAATCCAGCCAATCCATCTCTCCCCAAAGCCCATCCATCTCATCATGGACTCTAAGAAGTCCCAATCCACCATGTTAAATGCCTTTTTCATGTCCAATTTCAGAATGATCCGAGGCTGATCAGACTTGACAAAACGATTTGCAACTTCGTGGATGACCATGGCAGCATCTAAGATTTGACGAGATGGTATGAAGCCATTTTGTTCCTTACTAATGAGGTCTGGGAGGACTGTCTTCAACCGAGCTGCTAATATCCTTGCTATTATCTTATAGATAATAGGGGCCAGAAATCAAACTGATTGGTCTGAAATCCCGAATGTTCTCCACCCCTTCCTTTGGCAGTAAGGCAATCAATGAAGCACCCAGACTTCTATACACTATTCCCCTGTAGTAGAAGTCATTGAGCATTTCAATGACTTCCTTTTTCATAAACTCCCAAGAGGCCCGGAAGAATTCCCCATTGAACCCGTCTGGCCCCGGTGCCTTGTCCATTGGAAAGGTCTTCACCGCAACTTCTATTTCCTCCAAGGAGAAGTGTGCTTCCATCCAACTAGCTTTGTTCGGATTGAGGGAGGCTATTGGCATGCCTTCCATAGAGTGTCTAGGACCTGGCTCTGCTGTGAATAAACCTGCATAAAACTCCACAAGTGCATTAGTAATCGCCTCTCTATCCGAGGTGAGCTCCCCATTGACTATGAGAGAATTCACCCTGTTAGAGCGGCGGCGAGCGGAAGCTATGGCATGAAAAAAGCGGGAGTTGGCATCCCCTTCCTTTAGCCATTTGTATCTAGCTCGTTGCTTCCAGACAATACATTCACGAGCTACTAGAGACCACAGGTCACTAGCGGCCCTTGAACGGTCCGACAACTCACTGTCAGTTAAGTGTCTACCTTCCTCCAGTGCATCAAGTGCATCGACTTGCATACGGAGAAGCGAGCTTTGAGCAGCATTGGCAGCCTTCTTCACCTTCACCCATTCTATCAACTTCATTTTCAGCAGCTTGAGCTTCATTGCCACGTGGCCCCCTACTGGGCCTTGGATTGTAAACTCATCCCACCATACCTTCAACATCTCCTGGAGCCCCTCTTCCTTCAACCACCAATTCTCAAACCAGAAGGGCTTGTGACCCCAACTACCTCCAAGAAAATGGACCAATTTCCCTCCAACTAAGCCAGAGACCTCTGGGTACGTTCTCAACCAACTCCCTGAGGCAAGGAACCTATCTAGCCGTGATAACGTAGGTTGGTTCTGCCTATTGCTCCATGTGAATGTTTTTCCAGATGTGGGGATCTCTTCCAATTCATAAGCATTCACAAAGTCATTAAATTTCCTCATAGTATTAGTAATAGTTCTAGAAGGGGGTGATTTCTCATACCTATAACGAATAACGTTGAAATCCCTTGCTAGGAGCCAGGGGGTGTCCCATCTACACAATAAGTAACCCATCTCCTCCCAGAAACTATCCCTATCACCATTTCTGCACGGTCCATATACACCTCCGAATCCCCAAGGTTGATCCTCAGCTATATCTCGTATTTTGACACCCAAACAGAACTGTCCTACTTCTTGGCTTTCGTATGAAACAGCCAATGTATCCCACACAATCAGAATTCCACCCGCAGTTCCCCTAGCTTCTAAAATTACCCATTGTGGACTTTGAAATGGTACCAAATCTCTCACTAGTCTCTCATCAACTTCCTCTACATTGGTTTCTTAGAAAGCAACTAACTTCACATTCTTCTCCTCTAACATCTTCCTAACATTGGCCCGTTTGACTGGGTTCCTTATTCCTCTTATGTTCCAAGAAGCAATGATCATAGAGTTTGATCATTGCTGCTTTCAACTCCCTTTCCTTTCCTATCCTTGTCCAACTTTCTCCCCAACTCCAAGACCTTCTCCAATTCCTTCTCATTACATTTTCCTTCGTGCTGACTCAACAACTCCACCCAAGAGTGTGTGGTGTTCCTCCTAGGGGTTGTGCATGGGCCGGGCATTGTCATTTTATCAAAATAATTTTTGCCCATGTACTTGTTGTTGCTGTCCAAAAAGCTCGGACATGAAACTGCAGGTTTTTCCTTGAGAGCAACTCTTCTTGCATTTCTTTCCTCCCGATCAGACACTGATAGGATTCCTTGCTGGCCATAGAATCAGGTGTAGGTGTGGAAGAGGGAGAAATCAGTTTCCGTCGATGATAGGTGATGGACTGTTGTGGGGGTAAGAGTGACTGGGGATGCGGGAGGTATGATGATATCTAGGGGCTCGAGGGAAGGTACAACCAGATCGAGGTGTTGCCGGGATTTGTGGAGTTAATGTTGCGTTCGAAGCGGGGAGATAAATATGGTGTGGATGCGGAAGGTTTAATAGCGGTGGGTGGAGGTTGGGGTGGATATTAAGGCTTGTTTAAATGTTGGTTGGGTTGGGGACGGTTGAGGGGTTGGCTTTAAATCGTGTCCAGCACAAGGATCCCCTGAGCTATCCTCTGATCTATCCCCTTAAGGATGAAACCTCCAAATTGGGAGCTTTCACCATCCCATCTATTATTAAAAGTGGGATCTGACTCCTCACTACCCTTTGTCTCCATTTCCTCACACCGTATTAAAACCTCATAATTGGATCCTCCCGCCTTCACCATTAATGTCTTCTCCTTCGTGTCCCACTCTTTAGTTTTCACTCGGATCCGAGCGTAGTCAACTTTGACCAGATTGACTGTCTCCTGATCAACTTCCTCTATTACTCCCATCATCTGCCCTATTGCTTCCAGACTGGCTTCCCTCCATAGTCCTAGGGGTAGCCCATAGATGCGCATCCAACTAGACTTACATTTCTCATGACCGCCACTCCTCCATGTTTCTAAAGTCCATGTCTTGCTGGTCTTATCTTGCAGCGCCTTCTTCATCTCCTCTTCCTCTTTGAACCAGATTAACCACCGCCCTTGCCCCATGAAGGAGGTCTTCAGGGTTGCAACGAGTCCCCATTTCTGCTTCAAAATTGAACTCAAGTGTTCATTTTCTCCCGGTGCACTAGAATCTGTCAAAACCAGTGCTCTACCTCTTTTGCCCCCGTGTCCCACCAAAAATGAGAAAACGCAACAAACCGATCCGAAAAAGTCGGATTTTGGTTTTCCGGCGAGGTCGCCGGCGCTCCGGTCACCTTCTCCAGCGCCGACGACTTCTGAAAGTTCGTCGGAGCGCTGTCTTTTTTCGTCAAAATTCCAAAACCAATTTCGAACAAGGCTTCTCTCACCAATCCACATACAGATCTAGGAATATGGATGCGTGCGAGTACCCGACCTGCTCTGAGTTGTACAACCTTGAAGAACAGACGCTTCGCGGCCACCATTCCCATCACAAACTGCAGATCCTCCGCCCAAACTTCCCTATCTTTCGATCCAATGCTGGACGATTGGAGAAAGAAACCTAGTTATGTACAAAAATTCTCCTTGACGTATGTATGAACGTTTTTCTCCTTGGGTCGTTGTAAGCTTAATCCCCTTCTTCCAGCCTTGTACACACTTCTCCTTAACTTCCTCCACTCTCAACGTGGCTTGTTCCACCTTCAGGTCCCTGGATCTCAGTTGCCATGGCCTGTTTTTGGATTTTCGAACAACCTCCCATCCCTGTTTTCCATCGCAAGGGCCTTTCCCTTCCACTTTCCATCGCCTATGTCATCGCCGTTGCCGCTACTGCTCGCCGGAGGCACCCCCGTCGCTGTAGCTGTCACCTGAAGCTTCGAGGAGGAGAGGTCGTCGGCGACCTTTCCCCCAGCGTCGCGACTCACTCCGGGTCGCGTCGCAGCCATCGTCGTGAGAGTTCATCAATGCTAACTCACCTAGAGCTGACTTATAATGCTTAGACTCTTCCATATTTGTTTTCCAAAAACAATGAATAAGCGGATTCCCTTAAGAAAGAGAAAAGAACACCATCCATATCTCAACCACTCCTGTCCTGCAATATCTTGCACACTCCTGCAGAAAGCTGTTATAATCTTGTTTTTACTGACATAGCTCAAATGGGTTTTTGACTTTCAGACAGCTCTTTATGACATAGATATGAATGTGGAAAGAAACACAATTAGTTATTCCAATCTTTATCAACCTCCATACTCAGTTTTTTTTCTTTTTTTTTTTGAGGAACCTCCATACTCAGTTATTTTTTTTTCACTACCATACTCAGTTATAGGTAGCCCACAATCTCAGAAATCACACGTCTTAAGCTAATTTCGCATAACATCACTACTATACACAAAAATTGATATGCCTATTTTATTACTAGCATGATGTTTCACTTTGATTTCCATTACTGCACAGATGAAGTAAAGATTAACTGAAACTAACAGAGCAAGCAATTTGTTTAAGGCAGGTAAACCAATAACTTACTATAGTAAATTAAGACGAGTATACTATCCAAGAGAAGAAACTCCATAACCCAAATAAGAATGAAAAAGTATTACACAAAGAAACATACCATGGATAAACAATTAAGTCTGGGATGTTTACAGCTTTATGAAAGCTATTCTGTGGCTTTCCATGGAAGTACCTTTCATCATAATCCAAGGTCATTCTGTCCTGTAAAAACCACCTTATGGTACACAAACTCCTTGAAAGTTTTAAAAAAAAAGGATTTTTTTTTTTTTTTTTTTTTGAGAAAAGAAAAAGGATTAGGTCTTTACATTACATATAGCTTTCAATTCATTGACAAGTTCTTCTGGGACTTCTCTATGAGAGCCTTTAACCACAACTTCAGTCGTCGTCTTTTCACCAATTATGCTGCCAAAAGAGAAACATTTTAAAGAGTAAAGATCAAACTTCATCCCTATCCAACAACCACTACTTCCTGAACAAGAAAAAAGATTTTCATCTATAGAAAGTATTTAACATATGTAATATCATATTTTTGTTTATTTAAAAGAAGAAATCTTCAAATTTTGTGGAGATTGGTGAAAAGTGTCAGAAGACAATTGGCTTGAAGAGAAAGCAATAAGAGGACAAAGAGAATAGTGATTGATCAAAAAATCAAGCCACTGTGTTCTTACTATCCGAACCTTTCTTTGGAAAATGATTCACCGTAGTATGACTTTGAAAATAAAAAGTTCCACCTTCATCAATCGTCCAGTAATTCAATCAGATCAGCCTCTATTAATTCAAAGCACAAAAAACAATTGCTAAAACATAAAAACAAATTAAAACAACTTAACGTATTAACTACTCCACCGACGGAACAAAAAAAACACTCCGATAACTTGAAGTATAACTACTGACCTACTAATTATCAAAGTACGTTCACGAAATGATCTGCGGCAACTTCATGTAGCCGTTAACAGTTTCGAAGTATTAAAAATGAGCTTCTTATTATTGTTTCGACGTCAACGAACTGACTAGCTAAGGAGGAATATATTCGTATTCACAAAACAGAGGTGTGTTGCGATCAGTTTCAGGTCGTTCGTTTGAACGTCAAATTCAATGGGAGATAAAAATAATAAAGAAAGAAACCTCAGTAGTTAATATTTTAAATTGAGTGTAGAAGAAAAAATAACTCAAACCAAAAATCAAAACTTTCTCTGCAGAAACTACATCTGATCAAACAAAAAAATCATTGCCAAATTTCAATCTAGAGACGCGAATTGCCACGATCGAGGATACAGAAAGTAATCACGTGTTTCAATAGGTTGATAAAACCTTCACTTGAAACGACCAAAACAACGAAAAGCTCAAACCTCCACTTGAAACGAACAAGTAACAAGAAAAAGAAAAGCTCACCGGTGATCAAGAGACGAATCACATAAACTAAGATTGTACGCGACTGTTCCGGCAGAAAATGCGACAGCGAAAGGGATAACGGAGCTCGGCCACCGGTGAAGCGGCCTTCTCGCTCCAAGCTTATCAACGTCCGATAAACAGCCATTTCTGCCGCTTTGCCGAAAGGCAGGGGCGCTTCTGAAGACGCTATAGCCGTGTTTCAGTGACGACCTGATGCGGTACATCCAGGAAGGGAACGCCATGGAGGTGGAGCCTGGACAGACGTCGCAGTCGCGCAAGCACAGAGGTGCCAATTCTGGTGTCGGAGAGGACAGAGGATAACAATTAACAAGTTGCGAATTCGATAAAAAGACGCCGGCGGCTCGAGCACACGTGCCCAACGTTCCGCGAGAATCTTGGGCCCAGCGTTTGGGCCGACATTTCATTAGTGATATGGCCCACCTGCTCTAATTTAGTTTTAAGGGGGGAATTTTATGAAATAAAGCAATAACTATTAAAAAAATATTTAATTAAATAAAAAATAAAAAATATGAAATAAAAAGTAAATGTTAAGCCTATTTAACCCACGTCCTCGCACCAACATGTTGTATGATTTTGACTTGTTTCATGCAAGTCATTAACATGTTCATTTAAGAAAAAATAAGTATTTTAAATACATAAAATAAGGTATTGAAATATTGCATAAAGTAAATACAAAAGCCTATTAAAAATAAATAATGTTTTGGTAAACCTCTTTTCATATTAATTTTTATTTGAAACAAAAGTTTTAAATATTTTAAAGAGCTCCAAAATAAGTTAAAAAAAAAACTCGGAGATATCTTTGTAGACGTCAAAATCTGACGCGCTCAAATTCGACAAATACACTAAAAGACCCACCCCATAAACCATCCGAAATTTATTTTGTGTACGCTATGGACTCTCCAGCAGTCCATCCACCGATTTCCGCGGGTCCAAAGATCAATTTCTCAAATGGATCGACAAACAGCAGAAATCAGAGCCACGCCAAGCTCCTCAAGCCGCTTGGCAGCCGGCTCAACAAGTCAAGCCAAGCCAAGAGGAATTCCCATAATCGATTAAGTCTGGTCGATCCCTCAGGGAAGGGAAAAATGAAAGATCCCTCCCCTCCTCTTACGGATCGAGGGAGGAGAATCAGGGAGCTCCCCCAGCCTCTTCTCACTCCAACTGAAGAAGAAAGACTCAACCGAGATCTTCTTTCTGAGGATCGAGCTTCAAACAACAAGCTCACGCACTGACTATAAAAAGCTAGAGGCAGAACGTCCTCGGGGTGGGGAAAAAATCAAGTTTGGGGAATCAAGCAGTCTGACATTTAGAGACTCAGAAATTCTCTCGAGCTCAAAACATCTCGTACGCAAAAAGGCGTGACTGATTGATTAATTCGACTGAAATAGAGAGAAATCTACAATTTAAATTTGGGAATTGGGAAATTTTACAGGTGCGATCTCCTTGCTTTCCTCTGGTTCGACCTCTGATGTGGTTGGCAACGAAGTCACTGTCTTCTGTGGTTCGACGACGAACTTTGAGTCTCCGAGTGAGTGCACGAACGACAATGGGTATAGTCGGCCGGACAGAAGTATTTGTGTTCCGTGTATTCGACGTGTTGACGTCACCGGTGAACGTGTAGAGCTTCTTCGGCAGAGTGCGTGTGCTCCAACGAACTTGAGAATTAGCGAACTTCGGGCTCGAGAGAATTAACTTGATTTTTTCTCACCCCGAGGACGTTCTGCCTCTAGCTTTTTATAGTCAGTGCGTGAGCTTGTTGGTTGAAGCTCGATCCTCAGAAATAGGATCTTGGTTGAGTATTTCTTCTTCAGTTGGAGTGAGAGGAGGCCGGGGGAGCTCCCTAATTCTCCTCCCTCGATCTGTAAGAGGAGGGGAGGGCTCTTTCCTTTTTCCCTTCCATGAGGGATCAACCAAACTTAGTCAATTCTGGGAATTTCTCTTGGCTTGACTTGACTTGTCGAGTCGGCTGCCGAGCGGCTTGAGGAGCTTGGCGTGACTCTGATTTATGTTGTCTGTCGGTCGATTTGAGAAATCGATCTTTGGACCCGCGGTGGGCTGTCTAGGTGAAATCGGTGGATGGACTTTTGGAGAGTCCATAGCGTACACGAAATAAATTTCGGATGGTTTATTGGGTGGGTCGTTGAGTGGATTTGTCAAATTTGGGTCGCGTCGAATTTTGACGTCTACACTACCATTATTTTTACTTTTTCTTATAGAAAATTTAAATATATGTAAATATGGTGTATAATATTCAACGGTCCAACCCGGTTTAACCTGGTTCAACCAAAATTAGAAACATAGCTTTTTATTTAATTAAATATTTTATTTTAACATTTATTTTTATTTTTAAATATTTTAAATTTATGTTAGTTTTCCCTTTTGCATTTATAGCTGTTTTAATTTCTAGTCATTTGAGATACGCCTTTCGGCAGGTTGTTCTTGGGACGAGTAGCTCATTTCACCCTAATTGTCACTGACCTGCAATCGCAACCCCGCGCCCCTTACTCCGAAAGGTCTCTTTGTATACTTTCATTTATCTACGAAAGGTCTTAATAATATTGGTTTTATGGGTTTAGCACCCATAAGCCAGGTGGGATTTCAATGGAGCACAACCATTGGTCTTCCTCGTCGGACCATGTAGGTTACACAAAATTCGAAGAGATCATGGAGGGATTCTTTGATTAATGGCTGAAATTAACAACTCATTATATGAGTAAGGTAATGATATTTATACTTTTTAATATTAAAAATTAACACCTCTTATGAGAGTTATAATTTCATAGACGTGGAGTAGACAGACATTAAGGAAGACACAAGACACAATTCAGAATTCAGAAATCTGGTTCTCCATCGTCTCTCAATTCTCCTAATCGAAAGGAGCTCATACTCTCTAAGTAATTGAAGAGTAGCACTTGGTTATCAATAGGGGTAGATTTGAGTCGAACTAAGCTCGAACATAGAGATTTCGGGTTTGGCTCGGTGTAAAAAACATAAACTCAAGCTTGGGATCGAGCTCGGCGACAAGCCTGGCTTAGAGCTCGAGCTTGAGCTCGAGTAATTTTGACAAACTCGAGCTCGAGCCGGCTCGATAAGTTGCAGAAAAATGAGGACGATGAAAGAAGAATCGAAAGAAGACGTAGAAAGAAGAAAAAAAAAATTCTTGACGCGCCGATAAATGAAGGCGAATATTACCTAGTTAACGGGAGATCTATATTCCAAATTGAACCCTTTCAATATTTGAAATGAAGCTTTCAGCGGTGAATTTTTGCTGATATCTGAATCGAGCGGTTTCCCCTTTCTTTTCATTGTTTTGATCGGTTGGAGAGGAGGAAAGATGAGGAAGAAGTTGTATGAGGATAAGCCATTGATGGCTTGAGTTTGAATCATGCAGACCGTAGGTTGGGGATGGGGGGTTTTCTTTTTGTTCCGCTTACAGAAGAAACGAAGGGCGAGCTACCGATGGCATTTTTTTTTTTTGTCGAACTCTTGAAGACGATTTCAGAAAATAGGCTATTGAAAAGATGAAATTTCTTACCTCGTTTCCACCTTTGCCCTATAAATTAATTTTTTTATCTTACAAGGTCAGGGTTTATTTTGTAAAAGAGAAAAAAAAATACACGTTAATCGAGGTATCATTAAATGCCAAACTCCCATGAGCCTTTGTACGAGCAGGTAAGCTGAACTCAACATTAACTGAGTTTGGCTCGTCACATTAAACGAACTCATCTTCATGCTCGAGTTCGGCTCAGGCTAGTCATTAATGAGCTAAAGCAGAATAATTCTAAGATACAAAGGTGCTTCAATTGCATAAAGGAAAAAATAAAAAGAGGTAAATTTATTTCATCATGGCATGATAAATTGAGTTAAATTATTATGTTTATACTCAATTTTTTCAATAGAATGATACGCGGCGCTAGGCTTGGCATAAGGCCACACGCATACGTATGCATCATTGCTGCAAACCGCAGCGCCAAATATTAGGGTTGTGGGCCAAAGAGCGCAGTTGGGCACGAGATAGACATCGGCCACACAAGCGCACATTAGGCGCAGCCACAAGGGGGCTTGGACCAGCGCAAGGACATGGGCACAAGTTGCAACACACGCGGACCAATGCGTGCCTTGGACTGAGGCCCAAAAGGTAGCATGCACAGGTAGGGGCCACGCGTGCAAGTCAAATGATGGCCCGGGCCCCCCAACAATGCGAGCACCCCTTCACGCCGCATAGCCATCACTGAACATTTAATGTTTTATTTTCATAACAAAGTTTTTTCTTTTTCTTAGTGTTTTAGAAACCGAATAGAATCGATTGGTCCGACCTAGTCGAGCTAGAATCAAAGAACGCGTATACTTGGCATAAGGCCACACGCATACGCATGCATCATTGCAGCAAACCGTAGCGCCAAACATTAGGGTTGTGGGCCAAAGAGTGCAGTTGGGCACGAGATAGACATCGGCCACATAGGCGAACACCAGGCGCAGCCACAAGGGGGCTTGGACCAGCGCAAGGACATAGGCACAAGTTGCAACATACCCGGGCCAACGCGCACCCTGGATTGAGGCCCAAAAGGTAGCAGCAAACCGTAGCGCCAAACATTAGGGTTGTGGGCCAAAGAGTGCAGTTGGGCACGAGATAGACATCGGCCACATAGGCGCACACCAGGCGCAGCCACAAGGGGGCTTGGACCAGCGCAAGGACATAGGCACAAGTTGCAACATACGCGGGCCAATGCGCACCCTGGATTGAGGCCCAAAAGGTAGCATGCACATGTAGGGGCCACGCATGCAAGTCAAACGATGGCCCAGGCCCCCCAACAACGCGGGGTGGTTGCAGGAGCACCCCTGCACGCCGCATAGCCATCACTGAACATTTATTGTTTTATTTTCATACAAAGTTTTTTTATTTTTTTTAGTGTTTTAGAAATCGAATAGAATCAATTGGTCTAGTTAGAATCAAAGACCAGTTGAGTTTTTATTGACTCGCCTGGTTCTATGTAACTAGCATTCTTTTTATTTTTTTTATAGAAATATTAAATATATGTAAAATATGATGTATAATATTCAATGGTCCTACCCGGTCTAACTGGTTCAACCAACAGGAAACATAGTTTTTTTATTTAATTAAATATTTTATTTTAACATTTATTTATTTTTTAAATATTTTTATTTTATGTTAGTTTGCCCTTCTTGCATTTATAGCTGTTTTTAGTTTTCAGCCGCTGAGGTACCTGCTCGACTGCTGTTGCCGGACGAGTAGCTCGCTGCGTGATTGTGACTGACCTGCTGTCGCAACCCCGCGCCCCATACTTCGAAAGGTCTCTTTGCATGCTTTCCTTTATCTGCGGTAGGTCTTTCAGAGCTCAGACAATAAACCCTGGAGCTTCTTATACTTTTCCATTCACTGCACTTCTTTGTGTGTGTTGTGCGAACTGAGAGTTCAGAAATTTTGGGTCATTCATTGATTGAAAGTCGAAACTCAGACGGTGGATTGTTTCGGTTATTAGATTGTTGTTTGAGTTCAAAATGTCTCAACTTTAATTACTTTAATGTATCTTCCCTCCTAGTAGTTGGTTTGTTTCTGTGTTTCGTCTTTGTGAAGGATGTGGTTTGGATGAGAAAAAGGCCTTTTATTGCATGTATTTTGGTCATATTTGACTCTCATTACCTCACCTGGGCTGGGCCAAGTCTTATGCTTTAATTTTTATTCATTGGATGTACTTGTGAATATTATTTTCTTATCAGATGTTATTTAAATTCACCTGTCCGTTGGACCAGTGCACCTGTCACTAGTATGCATCAACGGCATACTTGTGATTTTGAGAAAGGCTAGTTTTTCTTATTCCTAACATGGCATTGTGATACTCTAGAAAATATATGTTACAGTACTTTATCTATTTCACTTGTTATCTATTTTCTGACTATTTAGGTTCATTGAACATGGCTTAATTTGTTAAAATGTGTTATTTTGTCTATACATCCTTCACTTTCATTTGTTATTGGGAGGTACATTGGGAGATTTCACCATGGAGAACTTCAGGCGGGTTGATGGTTGTCTTTACTTTTTGTTCTTGAATGACATTTCTCTCTTCATTCAACTATTTTTTATAACTTTGCAAACTATAGGTTTTGCTCTGAATGAATACTTTCCTAAAGGAACACTTTTACGTCAGTTATCTTTTGCCAGTCAACTGGAGATACATTCTTGCATTTATTAACTATGAGAAATGGAAGATCGAAAGTTAAGGTAGGACTTGTTTCTTACCATCTATCGTTCTATCAACCACTTTTATGTATCATTGCATCCCAAGGTAGATAGAAATGTTGAGATTGTTATGATGATCCTGACAACATAATTGAGAACGAATTGTTAATAAAAGTCTTACTAGGAACAGTCAAATAGATGAGTGTTCTGGAAAAATCCTGTGGATATTAGTTGTGTAATGGTTTCGTGACTTCGATTAGTAACATGGGATGGGGACCGGAATCAACTTTCATCTGCTCCCAGAGCAGAATGTCTGTCTTGTGGGTGCAGTATGTGCTACTCTTTTTGCACCTTGTTTGTGTTGACATGAGCAGAGTGTGGTTTGACATGAGCAGAGTGTGGATACGCTTTCAGAGATATACTGCAGTTATTAATTGGGAAATGACATCCTAATTTTGGCTAGTCATTTTAGGATACCTTGGACTCAACTTTCATAGGAAGAATTTTGCAATGTTTTCCACTAATTAATAGAGAAAGACAATGGCAAATAAATGCATAGAACAATGAGTTGTCTTAATTGAGTGCACATTTGTAATGTTTTGGTGCTTTTTCCAATTCTTTTTTCTAGCTTTGCTTGCATTAATTTTTCAATCATGATTTATTTGGTTGCTGATATGCTCTTTCAGTTATGTAGGTTCTCTATGTGATATATTTTTCGCAGGTACAGACTTTAGTGTATGTAAATGGCACAGATTGCTAGTTTTAGAGAATCACATCTACTAGCTGTGAGGTGAGTCAACATAACATTAAGTACTTTATACCATCTTTTCCACATCTAGATTAACAAAGGATTCTAAGGCTAGACAACTGTAATATTATAAAAAAATGGTTTATAAGCCAGAGTGTTTTGAGCCTGCCGATGGTTATCTTTTCCAGGTCTTATCAATTGAGTGATCCACATGAGACCTCAGTTCTTTCTTGCAAAATCCCTGAGAACAATTTATTCACCACGTTTCCCAACTTTATCAAGCAAAGACTTCAGGAAGCATATTATCCATATATGGTGCAATATGAACTTTGGCTCAAATTCTTCATGTGGGACGACAGGTAAAAGCCTGAAACTTATTTTTTCTTCAGTATTCGAGTATTACCTTAGTCTCAAACTTGGTGGTTTGCATGTGAACTTTTAAAAATCTGTATTTGTTAGCTCACTTCTCAGGCTGAAAACTACATAAATCAATTTATCTGAACCATGAGATTGGTTGTAGGAAGAGTGAAACAAGTTCACTGATCAGAACTCATATCTTTTGAAACACTTCTGGAACAGGGACTTATCTCCTGAAAAGGGCTTATTCAATCGGTTCTACTTATGGAGAAGTGATAAATAGTCACAGAACCATTGATATTGATGAAAGCATCAGCACTGCTCATAAAGATGCCTCCTGCACCCTCTCTTTGGCAAAAAATTTAGCTTGTTTGCCTGAAGATACTCCAGATCCTGTCAACGGAAGCTACAATTCGCGACTGGAGCTAAAACGATTAGTAGAAATCCGCATCAAGAAGAAAGTGAAAGAGCAGTATGCAAATGGAAAGTTTCATGATCTTCTGACAAAAGTTGTTGCCAATCCAAGTACCCTACAATATGCATATGACTCTTTGAGACTCAACTCAAATGTGGACTTAGCATCACCTTCTGATGATATTTGCTTCACAGCCATGGCGGAACAGCTTCGAAGTGGAAATTTGAATATCAGAGGAAATACATTGTCTCTCTCAACCAGGACAAGAAGGAAACAAGTTTTGTTCCTTCCAAACTTAGAACTGAAAATTATTCAGGAAGCAATTAGAATAGTTCTTGAGGTTGTCTATAGACCTCATTTCTCCAAGATTTCTCATGGGTGCAGGAGTGGAAGAGGGCATAATTCTGCTCTACATTACATTAGTAAAGAGGTGGAAAATGCTAACTGGTGGTTTACTTTGCGGATGAACCAAAAGATTGACACTGCTATTCTCTCAAACCTTATATCATTAATGAAAGCAAATATTGAAGACAGCAGCTTATTTTTTATTCTTCATCAGATGCTTGAAGCTAGTGTGCTAAACTTAGAATTTGGGGGTTTTCCAAAAGGCCAAGGTCTTCCTCAAGAGGGAATTTTATCCCCTATTTTGATGAATATATATCTTGATCACTTTGACAAGGAACTGTACAAAATATGCATGAGGTACGAATGTCTTGTGCATGATAAGGACAACTCCAGGGAAGGAAATAAACTGCCAAAGCTCAGAAGCTGGTTTAGGAGACAAATGAAAGATAAAACTGAGAAAGCAGAGGAAAACTTAAGTTTAAGGATGTGGGCTTGCCGCTATATGGATGAGATACTTATTGCAATTTCAGGGTCAAAAGATGCTGCACTCAGCTTAAAGACTGACTTCACAAACTTCTTGGAGAATACCTTATTTCTAAAAGTAGAAGATTGTGCAGAAGTGTTTGCAGTGGATAGTCCTCATGGTATCCAATTTCTTGGCATGGTGCTTCAAGCTTGTGGAGAAGAAAGGATCAAGATGAGAGCTGTACATAAGTTAAAGAACAAAATTCAACTATTTGCTTCACAGAAGCAAGAGCTTTGGGATGCAGGGACAGTTAGAATTGGTAAGAAATGGTTAGCTTGTGGATTGAAGAAGATCAAAGAATCTGAGATTCAGCATTTAGCGGACAAGAACTCAATTTTGAATCAGATCTCTCATCTCCGTAAAGATGGCATGAAAACAGATCACTGGTTTAAATTCTTACTAAAAGTATGGATGCAAGCTGTGAATGCCAAAGTTGCAAATAGTGAGGAGCATATTTTATCCAAATACATTGTAGAACCAGCTCTTCCACAAGATCTCTGTAACTCTTTCTACAAATTTCAGAAGCGTGCTCAGGAATATATTTCATCAGAGACAGATTCAACTCTGGCACTTCTATTTACTAATAAAAATAGTGAAAGCTCTGTCGTTGAAACTCCAAGCACTAAGAGTAAGGTTTTCGTTCCCCTTCATTACATAAAGAAGAGCCTCTTGCGTTATGGCCTGATCAATAAGAAAGGGTTTCCTCGGCAGGTTTCTGCTCTTGTTCTTTTAAACAATGCTCAGATTATAACTTGGTTTTCAGGACTCTCTCGCCGATGGCTTAAATGGTATAGTGAATGCAGTAACTTTGGGGATATTAAGCTTATTATTGTGGAGTATTTGCGAATGTCTTGCATTCGAACCCTGGCATCCAAACATCAGATGGATGAAAGTCTAATTGAAAAGAAGTTTGATATGGAACTTGCTCAAATACCTTCAACTGAAGAAATAGAGCCTGATATGGAGATTTTAAAAGCAGATCTTCAGCTTTTCAATGAAGATGAGGCACTGATGTATGGAATTTGTAATAGTGGCTTATGTATTCTTTCCTTATCCAGGTTAAGGGACCCATCAAGGCCTTGTGAGTGTTCTGTTGTGGGGTGCAAGACCCTCTCATTGGAAATCTATTCTATCCATGTGCTTGAGAAGCAAAGATTTCCTGGTTGGAAAACAGGGTTTTCAACTTCTCTCCATCCTAGCATGAACCAAAGGCAAATATGCATGTGTAAGAAACATGTCGAGGATCTGTACATGGGTTTTATATCTCTACAAGCTATCAATTTCAGAGCTTTGAAGAGGTAACTAGGTACTGCAGTTCTTGGTCAGAATGGATGGTTTGGGCTTTTCCTAACCTTCAAATCTTGGCCCCCCCCTAAATCATCTTGCTCCAATTGATAGGAAAATATGGAAAGCCCTTGTTGCATGTGGTCCATCTGGTAAGAAAGGAACAAGAGGATCTTCTAAGGCAAGTCCACTCAGTGGGAAACTGTAGCATTTGCAGTCCAGAATTGGGTCATCTAGTGGCTAGCAGTGCAGGGGAAGTTGAGCGATGCAAAGGTTATTGCATCCAGATCAACATGGTTAGAGGTTACTTCCATCCCTAATACCCCACCACCTGGGTTCCTCTGCCAGTAGGGATGATCAAGGTCAATTTTGTCGGGTCATCCCTTGTCAACCTAAGTCCAACAAGGTTTGGAGGGGTATTTAAGAACTCGGAGGGGGAAGTTTTGTTGTCATTTGCTGGCCCTTTGGGGATCGGGGATTCTACAACTGTTGAGGTCCATGGAGTTCTTCATGCACTCAGATGTTTTCGCTCTCATTTCACTGCGCTTTTGTTGGTAGAAGGGGATTCAAGCAATGTCATAGAATGGTGTAGGCAGACTTCCGCTCCTCCGTGGAGATTTCTTTACATTTTTCGAGAAGTTTTTCACCTTGCCTCCCCACTCGTTCATGAGTGGCAATGTATCCCTAGGTTTGCCAATTCTTTGGCAGATAGTTTGGCTAGAGAAGGGGTTCAACTCTCTTCACTAGATGTGAGAGTGTCTCCATCACTTGTACCTTAATTTACATGAATTAATAAAGAAAACAACACTTTCCTTAAAAAAAAATTCTCTTTCAGCAAGGAACTTGGGCATTAGCTCAGCGGTCCCATAAGGAGTTACTGTGTGAGGTCTTGGGTTCGGATCCTCACAGCTCCTATCGCCATATCAAAAAAAAAATCCTCTCTTTCAGCACATCATTTGCAAAAATTTCAGTCTTTTTTATTGTATGTTAAGAACTGTTTCTAAAATTTTGTTAGTTATAAGTAACAAATTAAACTGCTTGAAGTTCAGCATCATTTCACAATGATCTTTATTATTGCAATAAGTGCAAGCTTGATTCCTGTGGCGATGAAAATTCCTCCAGTATCTCGACTCATTACAAGAATGCAAGTGTGAAACATAATGAATTCCAATCCCATATTTTTTGCATCCTATCGATATCATGAACATCTTACATCACTAGGGCTATTCTGAAATCCAGGACCTTTTATATGTTATGGAACCTATCATTCAACCAATAAGCCTTACCTGTAAGAGTGACTGATGCTGTAGCTACAGCATAAACCACTAAACCTATTATGGTACAAAGAAAGTTACAGTTTAAATTTCCTTAGAAACCTACAAAGAACAAGTATGTGTTACATAAGGTCTTTGTTTACATGAATTGAAGAAAAGGGAAGAAAATTGTTGTTCTCTGCTCCTGTCCTTCACATATTTCAGCCTCCAGTTATCAATGAAATAATGAAACAAGAATGGATCTTTTCCACGTTGATTCTCCAATAAAATAACACCAGGAACGATTGGATACAATGACGAGTGTGCCAAATACAATACAGCTAAACCAATCCTAGCCACAGCTCACAGGCGCCTTGAATAACCAGACCCTCCACACTTCTTACAAAGTATTAAGCCTGCAGGAGAAGAAGCACTAGTAAGAGGATTAAATAAATGAGTGAGCAAACATATTAAGCCTGCTGGAGAAGCAGTCATAAGAGGATTAACAAAATGAACAAGCAAACAGGATCTATGCGAGTCATATGAGGATTTTGCGGAAGCGAACACAATCTATGTATTAGTAGTTTTACTGAAATACAAAGTAGCCTTCGACAAGTTTCATGGACAGATGCAAAACCTGCAAGAGATAGATGCTTGTACCATGATTTTGGTGTTTTTTTCTCATGGTTTTTATTTCGAAACATAGTCCAACTCCTTACAAAAACTGTACTTCTTAAGCCTAAGATAGGATGCCATGGTGTATCTTCTAAAGGTTCATAAAATAGGTTTTGAACATATCTCTATTTTTAGAAATATCGCTTAATTCTTACAAAGCCAAGGCAAATGCAACCAGCAACAAACTAAAGAATCAGTAAGATAACTAGCTTAATGAGGATAAGCTCTATTTGAAAAACTTATGACTTAATTTAGTCACTTTAGGATAGATTTAAACCCAACTTCAATATAACATCAATGTAAGTACCTGTAAGAGGACTTTCACCTAAAAATATTAGGATAAAGTATTTTAAACTAAATAAATAAATAAAGAAAGAAAGAAATTAAGTAAAAAAAAAGGTCCAGGTATAATAACTAAAAGGGTTTGATTGGTACTGCATAGATTCAAAGATCATAAATATTCTGTGATTCATTGTGAAAAAGGTTTTGTTTTCCATCTGGTAACACCCCACCATGCAGTTTTTAGTTGGGGAAGGGAAGTTCTGAGGGGAAAGTAAGGGATGACATTCCCAAAACTCACTGATCTTATTGCAGTCATGTGATTATACCTGCACCTTTGCATACTCGACAATCGACCAAGCCTGTTTCCTTTCGCATTTTACCATCATCGCAAAAAACACATTTTGTGCCCCCTGTGATATCAAATGGAAGACAGGAAAGATCACCTTAGTACTTGTACTCGCTGAATATCCAAAATGACTGCCGAAAGAAGAACATTCTGGAAAACAGGGTCCATTCCTCATCTTTCTCCTATGGTAGTCCCTCCTTATTTCGGATGGTCCAATCCTCACCTTCTCCACAGTTTGGCTTTTAATGTATGAGGCATGATCATGATGAAAATGAAATAAATGACCTACAACATGTTTCATGACAAACAGGCTTACGGCACAGCCACTGAGAAGATTTTCTGGATTTAACATGTTAATGGATGAGTTCAAAAGAATGCAGACACCCTCCGTTTCAGGTCCTTAATTAAAGCTCCTTAGGCCAAGTGAATCCCAGATTTAAGAACCTATTACAAGTACTGAATTCATAATATCATTGTCAACTTTCATCAAATATATGGCAGTCACAGACAAAACCAAAGGAAAACAACAGTGCAAAAGTACCATTTCCCGCACACCTCTCGCATGGAACAGGGTCACCCTGCCAAGTGCAAGCACAGTCACATAAAAACAAAGAAATGACTAATTCCTTAAAAAAACCGGGTACTCAATTGAAACACTCGCCTGCGAACGGTTGCCAAGCCGAGAAGAGAGGTCAGCTCACCTTGAGACCCAGAAACAGGGAGAGAGCAATGGCCGCCAAGACGCTGATGGTGACGAGAAAGGTCTGAGTATCCGGAGGCCTTTCGAAACCCGTAAAGAGTAAAATTGAGTTGAGAAACAGCTTCGGTTGCATCGGCCTCGTTCTACAGCCGGAGAGCTTGATTATCTCCCGTTTTGAGAGATGCTGGTAGCGGAGAGAATGGGTGTAGATAGAGCTGGAAATAAGGGGAACCGAAGATGAAGAACTAAGAGACGAAGACGCCCAACAGGAGGAGCAATGGCGGCAACAAGTAGAGATTGACGCCATTGTTGGAACAGAGGATGAGCTCTGTGGCTCAACACTCGTCTCCACGCTATGTGGACATGGAGTGCCTGGACTAAGCTCCCCGTCCACGCGTGCGGATAACACTTTGTTCCCGCGTTTACACGGTTCGGGTCCTGACCGAGCGCAGAAACCAACTCCGGCTCGTGTCCTCATTGGACCCGGTTCAGTTATGAATAATAACATGTAAGTCCTCTTTTAAAGAGAGTTTCATCTTAAAGAGATTTATCTAGGGAGCATGACGATTCATACATCAATGATTACCAAAACAAAGAATTATATATTTATTTGATGAAAATATACTTTATTTTTTAATTTTTAAAATAGAAAAAAAAAGTTAATAACATACTAAAGTGGTTAATAATATATTGGTGTTTCACCAAAAATCCGTCGGTCCGTGAAGGGGCGTGACCGATAGTGTACTTCGATTATATCAGAGTAATTTTGTGTTACAATTTGGGTGTGAGTATCCGAAAATTGCAAGTACAATCTCGTAGTATTCCTCTGATTCGATCTCCGTTACAATTTTAGCGAAGTTGAAGCTTTTGGCGAAGACGTCGTCGAAACTCGAGTTGCAGGAACGAGTGTGCACGAACTGGTGTGGCTTTGGTCGGTCGGACGAAGGTATTTGTGCTCCGCATGTATCGACTTGCGACGTTGCCGGCGAACGTGTAGAGCTGCTCCTGGTCGAATTGTTGAATGACGTACTGCAAGTGGCTTGACTTCTCTGGTTCGAAAGTGTTTCTGCGCGTGGAGTTTCTTCTCGGTGAAGGAGTTTTCAGACCTTCGTTTTTTAGAGAGAAACTCTGTGCGTTGAGTGATTTCTCGGCTAGACTGCTCTCGAATTGAATTTTTTCCAACCCTTGGAACAGAACGCTTCTGGCTATTTGTAGCCGGTTTTGTGCAGTGGTTGAAGAATTTTCTTAGGAAAGGGGATCACGATCCCCTTTTTGCTGCTGTAGTTGAGATGGGAGGAAGACTGGGGAGTTCCTCCTTTTGGATCCCCCAAAAGAGGATCGCGGGTTTTCTTGGTTTTTACCGTTGGCGACTAGACTTGGTCGCTAACTCGTTTCAAGTAGCTTACTCATGGCTGTTTGCTGACTCATGCTGAAATGGCGATGACTCGATGAGTTATTGCTGACTGGACGATGACTGTGTTGATGATGCGGCGAGACGAATGGATCCGACGATGGGCTGTGATAGATGACTTCGAAAATCGAAGGAGCCTACCCACGACAATCGCTTGCTGGATTGATGGGCGTTTGGGCTCGTCGAAATTAGGTTGGTCGCATTTTAGTGCATACAATTAGTTAATGGTCAATAACATACTAATTATAATATGTTAACAACAGGAGTGAACAGAAAAACATAGAACTACCTGGGTCCAAACTTCAGGGGGAAATGGGAATTTCCTCGTCTCCTGCCTCGTGTCGAGGGTGGAGCCCTAGACGTAGTTAATAACAACTAGTTATAGTACATCAGCCGGGGTAACATGTTACTTAGTCAATACACGTTAGTTTGTAACTTGTAAGTTAGAACAGGGTTAGACCCTCGAATTCTATGGTTTGTAAGAAAATATGTGATCCATCATTTTGGTAATACTAATATTTCAAGGACATTTTGGTAATACTAAAATTTGAATAACATTTTGGTAATACTAATATTTGAATAACATTTTGGTAATACTAATATTTGAATGACATTTTGGTAATACTAATATTTGAATGACATTTTGGTAATACTAATATTTGAATGACATTTTGGTAATACTAATTTTTGGATGAAATTTTGGTAATATAAGTATATGAATAAATATTTTGGCAACAACAAATGTAAGAATCATCATTTTCCCCTTTATTTAAGCACTATTACTATAAAAATATTCTTTCCTCTTAAGAGCAGCTTTTAACCGCCACAAGGCTTAATCAAACGCACCCTAAAATAGGATCAAAGCTGTTCGTTCAGTTAAGAAGAGACACCATACATAGAATTTTTTAAGCATAATATAGTATCAAGGCTGTTCATTTGTCAAGGCAACTTCTTGAAGACAAATTTTTATGAGTTAATCACAAAACTATTTATTTGATCTCAACAGACCAAATCAACACACTTTTGAATTTACATATCAGAAACATAAATAATCTAACAAAACCTTAGTGGAATAACATGTGGAATAACACAAAAAAAAGGGTTAAAAAAGCATTATTCGATCAGCTGCGGGCTGCAGCAACATAAAATCACGTTCAAGAAGTTCTCTTCCAACTCGAACAGACAGCAGTTAAAAAGGTCGCCAGGGGAACCCAAGAACCAAATTCAGCATTGAGTCTAGAATCCTCTGTTCAGTAGCCAAGCATGATTTTTGTTTGAGATTCCCAGTAAACTTTTGATTGTTTCACCATCTCTCCACGCTCCGACTGCAGCCTCTCTTTCCAATATTCCTTGCATCTGAAACAAAGCATGTCAGAAACCAAGGCTTAGAAATCATTTTAGAATCAAGGTTAGTTTCAGTTTCGTTTCCTTACCTGTTTTTCAAGAGCAAGTCCAACTCTACCATATGAACTGACTCGCCGTATACTCCAGGCTGCAGGGTGAATAGGAAATTATCAGATTGAGCATCGAAATGGAAAAGCTCTCAATTGTACAAGAGTGAATATGAGCATACAAACAGTCAACAATTTTCCAAGAAGCAACTTATACTAGTCGGTAGTACTGAAAGAAAAGAGCTCAAGAAATGGCTACGAGTGCCAAGTCTATGATTAATTTAAAAAAAAAACACTCAAAATTTAAAGTGATAATGTATTGCCTTCAAGCCATCAGAATATGAGAACCTAGAATACACTTAGTTTCTCTTTTTAACACGAAAATGAAGGCTTTCACCATGCTTCCTCATTGAAGTTCTGGAATTTCCTCAAGTGCTGAACGACACGTCTAATTTCTCTAGAATATGAGAGCCTCGATTAGATTTGCTTAGCTTGAACTCAAATTCAACCAATTGTCGAGCAAATCATTTCAAAGAGAGAATCAGAATTCATTAGAGTTGTGCGTGCATTAAATGTACAGTAAGTAGTGTATGTTTTGAAAAAAAAGATTGAATTATCACAGGGTCAGCTAATGTTGGAATAATCATTACGGCAATAACTTGGAAAGCATGTTGTTCAGAACAATGTATGTTTGACCGTAAACCTGAAGTTGTAGAAAGGAAAACCAGCCATAATCTGCTAAATTCTTCCACATCAAGGGAAATGGCTCAATTATTTGAGGCTAACCTCTTTTATTGACACCAGTGTCACAAGGGTAACCAATGACTGAATATCCTAGTCTGTTACAATAGAAGATGCAAACTTGCTTCAGACTGATCAGTGGACTAACATCTCTAACAAACTAAACAGCAGTTATTGACAATCTTTAACACAGAAAATACAGCTTAAGAACATGATTGACAAATCACAGCAGTTGTTGCTATTCTAACATGACAAAAGTTTGACGTTTTTCTCATTATGAAACAAATAATTGTAAATGTAAGAGGAATTCATGAGCAAAGAAACAGTAGGCACACCAGAGACTCAGAACATGTAAATTTGGTGCGATGCAAAACAAACCAAAGAATAATACATACTGATCTGCAAATAGGACATTTTGATTCTGGTGGAGCAGATTTGAGGCTTTGAAAGAGCAGAATGGCAGCTGATGAACAGAGGCAGGCTTTGCAGAAAACATGACCACACCCCAGAGCATATGGATTGAAAACAGTATCCTGTAGAAGAAGAGGCAGTTTCATTAGACAAGGTCCTATACAGACAAGAATGGAAATGCAAGTGCTCTTTTTTAAAATGGAAGAAGGGAAATAAAAAAAAGTCGTTAAAAAGTAAATAAAAAACAACTTCAGTATATTACAGCATAATTTAAATATATGTACGGTTTGAAACTATCAACACTCAACCATTCGACCAATCATGAAAACCTTCATACAAAATATGCAGATTCTTGGATAAAACAAAGCTAGAAACTAATAAGAAATCCATCAGTTCAACAGCTCTTAATAAGTTGCAAGAGATTTTCTCTATGGGATGTTATACTACATATAGTAAGGAAAAATACAGTTACAAAGAAAAGAAGAGATAGGTGGTCTCTTTGGGAGCATATCTTAGAAAAATGAAATATAATAAAGTGAGTTTTGGTGACTCCGCTAGATAATTCACAAAAAAGACACTGCCAAAAAGTCTTTATCTACAGTTATCTATGGAGTCCTATGATAATTTCCAGCTAAGCAGAAAGAGTAAATAAGAAAGATACACTGAGCCGATGGCCTACAAATTCCAAATTTCACCTATCAGCACAGGTGATAAGATTTGGTAAAACACAATATCACCCTGACACCTCAGTTGCCTATAGGAGATGAACTGCCACAATTTCTAAATCCACAAAACTTAGTGAAACACAGCTTCTTATATCAGAGAAGATAAGACAAAATGATGGTATACAACATAACTAGAAAAAAATAGAAAGAGCATACCAAGCATATCGCACAGGTCAAACTGTACTCAAGCTTCACAGAGTCTGAAAGTGCTAACACCATTATAGACTGACTCTCATTCATCTCACAAGACAAATGGCAAGAAAAATCCCCTGATTTTCCTTCATCAAATCCATTAGAATTTAAATAGAATGCACCCAATTCAATCAGCCATGGTGACTGTAGAAGCTCTATATGTTGTGCCCTCATCTTGGTCCGGAAGTTTCTTCCATTTACTGAACCATGTACCTGTAATTAGTTTAACATAATTTAGTAAATGAGAAATTTGAAATCATTACAAAAGTTTAAAGCCAACAAAAAGTAAAACAAATGCAAATAAGACATTAAATTAATCTGACCTGCCAAAATATTGTTTTACCTTATCATACTTCTTTAGAATTTTCCTTATGGCAATGGCATTCATGGCAACATATTCCATTAGTACCCGTCCTTTTTCTATCATCACTTGTTGGTCATCCTTAAAGCAATGTTGCAAGTACCAAATGTACCTACGTAATCCGGTGGAGACATGAAGTTGAAGGAGGTTTCTCACTCTGGTGCGAAAACATCCAGCTATCTCAGAAACCTCTTTTGTCAATTCAGAAAAGAATGTCTGATCACACACTACAGGAGAGATGTTATTGTTATCAATAGTCCATGCAATTTTGAATGGCTTCCTAATATCCATCAATTATAGCTCAACCAAAATACAACACATATTTGGGTACACTTCATAACAAATCATTCAACAATATTTTTGGTAGCATGAATCATCATATCATCATAAAAACAGAGAACAGTAATACCTGATCCAAGACACCATGTCAACAAACTTGGGGCTAGCACCATTCTAGTACAAAAGCAAAAGCAGAGCAGGTACTTCGTCCTACATATCATACCATATTGTAAACCGGCAGTATTTAATTATATGAATGGTACATAACTACTAGATTCCAAATGACCTATGATGCTAGCTTATGTCTTTAAGACACTAGAAATTACAGTGCAATTTCAGGCAGGTCCCTACTGCTTCAGATGGTGTTAAGCATTCCAACAGACAATTAAAGCTGAACCATAAGAGCAATGTTAACGAATGTTCTATGAAATTGTCATGAAATATGTTGTTGTACTGAAATTTCAGTCGAGAACACTTACTTGGACATGACTCACATTGGCAACACGGAGAGACATCCTTCCCTTCTTCACCATTACCCTTTATCAACTCTGTTTTAAAACTGCATGATGGCTCTATTGACCTGAAATTTCGACAGCTCTTGAGTACTTTCTTGAGCCGCTTGTACTCCACATACGAGCAATTGTTTAGAAACCGTTCTTGATCTCCGTGGAGATATTCGGTAAAGGTCTCTCCAAACTTCATGTCGAAGTAAAAATGTTACGACCAATATCTGAAAAGATCAAAGTTCAGTTTAATCCACCGTTCATATAATAAACGAAACTTTGATTTGGGAAACTTAAAAAACACTTTAAGAAGAGAATCAACGAGCCAGAGACACTTTTCTTTCCTCGCCAAGACCAATACAAAAATATATTAAAAAAAAAAAGACCATAAAGTACAAAACAAGCCGGAAATCCAAAATCTCATCTCACAGCCCTAACTTCCATTAAAACCGGAATCCCTGAGGAAAAACAATCGGCACTCACATTCCAGACTACTTTTTCAGTAAGTTCACCACGAAGACAACTCGCCTGACAGAAATACTTCGCCCTCCCGTCCTCGCGCACCATGCAATCCCTCCCCGAACCCACAGAATTTCATCCGAAGCAAACGAACGAAACTGAAGACGATTTTATACCAGTCGCAGAAAACGAGGTTGAAATGCGGGGTTAGGTTAAGTTCCGCGTGCGGTGTGCCTTCCCCCGATTCCTTCTCTTACTCTCTGACTCTTCTCTGGCGAGTGGGGAACCCCCCGTAACAGCTTTGTGAGCAAGAAGTGCCTCCTGCTTCGGCTGCGAAGCTGGAACCCGGGAACGTCGTCCGATATTGACGCGGATAGCGCGGAGCAATGCGCGCGCTTCCCGCGCTTTAAATGGTCGCTGACGTGGCGTGTACGTGTTGTTTTTACGCTCTACGCGCATTCCCGCCGACGACGCTGCGCGCCACAGCCCGGGACAAAAGTCGAACCCTAAATGCAAAACCCGAACCCTAAATTTTTTTATTTTTTATTTTTCAAACCCGAACCCCAATCTAAAACCTCAAATCCTGAAAAACTTTGACCAGGTCTTTAAAACCCGAGCAAACCCAAATTGAATCTATTTAATATTTTTTTAATTTTTATTTGTATGCACCAAAATATCACCGGCCCAATTCCGACGAGCCCAAATGCTCATCAGTCCAGCAAACGATCGTCATGGGTAAACTCTGTCGATTTTCACAATCACTCGTCACAGCCCATCGCTAGACTCATTCATCTTGCCGCGTCATCGATATAGTCTACGCCCCAATCAGCAGTAAGCCGCCGCATCAGCACCAGTCAGCAGCCGTGTCACGATGCTACTTAGCTCAACAGTTGAACGACCAAGTCTAGTCGCCAACGATAGAAGCCAAGAAAAGACACTGAGATCCTCATTCGAAGGATCCAACAGAGAACTCTCTTGCTGTTTTAGAGCAGTTTGCTTTTTTATGACTTTTTTTTTTGTATATGCGTACATATATAGTATATATACGGTATAAAGAGAGATGATGAGTACCTGAGCAAAAGTGTTGAGCATCGACGACGAGTTGAAGTTGATTGAGTAATTGGCCACAGTCTGCTTGAATGTTGTAGCCAAATGCTGCTTTGGTACCTTAGAGAAGGCAGTCACGACGAATTTTGACGCCTTAGGCAAGTTTTGGCGACTTTGGATATTGCGCCGAGGAAAGATATTGCGAACCGGAGCGAAGCGCGGAGGCTTTGCTTTTGGTTTGGTTGAAATTTTGTGGCAAGATGGCCTGCTTCTTGTTGAACTTCGGAGAAAGGGGGGTAGATGGAATGTCGCAATAGATGAAGCGGAGCCAATAGTGCCAGAGAGGAGTATAGCTCCGGCGACCTAGTCGTTGCTTCAAGGAAGTAGCACCCGTTTTGATGAACTTCGACCGACTCAATTTTGGCGACATTCCTTCGCACTACGTCGAAGGATCTCCGCAGGTTGAGTGAAACGCGATGGGCTTCAGTTCAGTCTGCGCTTCTCCTTTAATGGTGAGCTACATGACCTTTGGTAGAGCTATTTCGAAAATCTGGTCATTGCACCGAAGAGAAACATGAATTCGGCGATCTGGTCGTCGCATCGAGGAAGCAAAGCATTCGAATAAGGCTTGAGAAGCCATATTCTAGCTTAGTCGACCCTTTTGCTAACTGGAGTTCCTCCTGGGAACTAAATTGGCGCGCCGAGAAGGGGATGCGCAAAGGGATACGTGCAGTGGGGCCCACCTTGGCCGTTGTGAGTCTCCAACGAGTTGGGATTTTCCCCCTTGGCTTGTTTCGTCGAAGTTGGCTTTATGTCCTTCGTTGACGGTTTGACTTCAGCGCAGATCGCAGGAGAGTTAAGGTGAGGGAACGTGGGTTCCCCCCTCCTGCGCAGTAGGCTCCCTTTTAAGTGGAGAAAATACTAATCCACTCCCCGCGAATTTGGGATAATCAGGTTTAAGAGTTGTATCTTCTTCTTCTGGTGTACTCTACGAATTTGGGTCTCCTCTCTGTCTGCGATTTGGTGTTTTCTTTCAGACTACGATTTTGGATTCTTGCAACCTAGTTTTGTTTGCGAACTAGGCTGACTGCGACTGACTTCATTTGCGACTTTGGCTGGCTGCGAGATTGAGAGACTGCGGCTTTGGCTGGCTGCGAGATTGAGAGACTGCGACTTGCTGCAAATTGACTGTCTGTGAATTTGGGAGTCAGTCTACGAATTTGGCTGACTGTTTTTGTCTGCGATTTGACTGTCTGCAAATTTGAGAGACAGTCTGCTTTGAGCCTCGGCCTGCGTCGAAATTCTCCTACCAAAATTTAAAGGTATTGTAAGGATTTCTTTTCTCTCGGCAACCTCGGGCTAAATTCGAGTCTACCAGGGTCCCACTTACTTTTCTTTCTTCTTCTCTTCTTCCCTCTTTCTTCTTCTTTTTCTCTCCTCCCATTTTCAACTTCTCCCTCACTCTCTCTCTCACGATTTTTTTTTTCTCAAATTTTCTCTCTATTTTTTTTTTAATTGTCTCCTTTTTTTGCACTCCAGGTGTCCGTCAATTTGTCAGTGTGACAGACTGACAATCTTTTGTGTGTCGTTTGATTGTGTCGCACCTGGCTCTGTCGCCGGGTGCTGAAATTGATTTGGGTTGCATCCGGCTCAGTCGCCGGGTGCTGCAATTCCGTTTTGGTCGCACCCGGCTCGATCGCCGGGCGGAGTTTTTTTTTTGCTTTGCGTCCGGCTCTGTCACCGGGCGCTGATAGTTTGTTTTGATAGAGCCCGGCTAGGTCGCCAGGAGATTATGCTACACTCGGCTTGGTCGCCGAGAGCTGTGAGTTTGCTTCAATTGCTTCCGGCTCGGCCGCCGAGAGCAGTGAGTTTGCTTCAATTGCTTCCGGCTCAGCCGCCGAGAGCTGTGAGTTTGCTTCAGTTGCTTTTGGCTCGGTCACCGGGAGTGCAGTTTTTGTTTTCAATCGCGTCTGGGTCAGTTGTCAGGCGTGCGACTTATGTCTTGTGTCCGGCTAGATCGCTGGGCGCTGAAATTTTGTTTCGAGTGAGCCTGGCTCAGTCGACGGGGTGTTGGATTTCTGTACTGTCGCATCCGGCTTGGTCGTCGGGTGTTGTTGTCGCATTTGGCTCGATCGCCGGGTGTGAGTTTCTTTTTCAATTGAGCCCGTCTGGGTCGCCGAACGCTCATGTTCTGTTGTGTTGTGTCTAGTTTGGTCGTCAGACGTTGTAGTTTGACTTAGTCTGGTCGGCTTGGTTTGTCGGATGCGGAGTTCTTGAATTGCGATACATTCTGCAATTTGACGGGAGCGTTGGTGCAGGATGTGCCGATGATCGAACTAACAAGAGAGTCAGTGTACTTTCGACCTTCTTTTGGTTTTTTTCTTGCGACTGCTCATTTTTTGTCGCCTGTGATCTTTTTTTTTCTCTGCGACTGCTTCTTTTTGTCGCTCGCAAAAATTTTGTGCAACTGCATTTTTTTTGTCGCTTTGTTGATTTTTTTTTGTTTGGAGAGGAGTTACGTACTTAGCTCTGATTGGCTGCGTCTGGCTGGTCACCGGTCGCAGGAGTTTGTAGTACAACACCCGGCTTGGTCGCCGGGTGTTGAACTTTGGTGATTTGGTGATTTGGTCGTAGGAGTTTCTAGTACAACACCCGGCTCATCGAGAAGAACCATCTGAAGCTCTTTCGAGCCAAAGAAGTCAAGCAACCTGCAGTTCGTCGTAATTCAACAGTTCAACCAGAGCAGCTCTACACATTCGCCGGCAACGTCAACAAGTCAATACACGCGGAACACAAATACTTTCGTCCGACCGACCAAAGCTGTCATCGTTCGTACACACTCATTCTAGAACTCATATTTCGACGTCCTCGCCAGAAGCCAAAACTTAATAAAATTCATACAGAGATCGAATCAGAGGAAGCCTAGGAGATTGTACTCACATTTTCCTGATACTCAAACACAATTGTAACACAAAATTCTCTATTATAATCGAATTACTCTTTTGGTCGCGCCTCTTCGTGGACTGGCGGAATTTTGGTGAAACACATATTTGGCACGCCCGGTGGGACATTTCCTTCCTCTCATCTCCTTCTCCGTTCAATAAAAAAAAATCTCAGCCATGGCGCCTCTTCGTGAACCTTGCCAGTTTGAACTCTGCTCACCCGCGCCCTATCGCGACTGCAAGCTCGATCGTAGGGGCTCGCGTACCAGCAAAATGCCATTGGGAATTCGAAAGGCAGTGCTCTTCATCCTTCGGGTGCATCCGAATTTGGTTATAGCCGGATGATCCGTCCATGAAAGATAGAGCTTCATGACCCGTCGTCGCATCGACCATGAGTTCTGTTATTGGTAGAGGGAAGTCATCTTTCGGGCAAGCCTTATTCAGGTCACAAAAGTCGACGCAGACCCGAATTTGGCCTTTTTTCTTCTTGATCGGTATGATATTCGCGATCTAGGACGGGTATTTCATTTCTCTGATGAAGTTGGCAGCGATCAATTTGTCGACTTCCTTTTCAATTTCTGGCACAAGTTCTGGCCGAAAACGTTGTTGCGATTGCTTAACTGGCCAAACAGAAGGATGAACTGCCAATTTGTGTACCGTGACTTGTGGATCGAGGCCTGGCATTTTTGTGTAATTCCAGGCAAATATATCGCTGTGTTCGTGAAGGAGAAACATGTATTCGACCTCTTCTTCGACTGATAGTGAAGCGCTAAGAAATGTCAGCCTCGGATCCTCTGTTGTGCCCAGGGCGACTTTCTTTAACTCGTCGACGGTCGACTGGCCACCTTCCTCGAAAGTAGCCGGAGCCTCATCCAAGATGAACTCGTCATCCTCTTGATTGTTGTCGGTGATAGAGATATGATTTGCCATAACCGAGTCGTATGCGTGAGCTCGTGCGATGGCTGCCTTCAAGGTGTAAATAATAATCGGGTTCGCAACATTTTTCTTTTTCGTCGGAGTTTGGCCGACTAAAACTTGGTGTACATCTGCCGATGTCTTTCTGGTTATTTTGATTGGCTTCGTCTGAGCTCTATAGAATTTGATTGGCTTCTCCTTCTGGTAGCCGAGGCCTAGGCGACCTTGAGTGATTCAGCGACCCTCATTTCTTAACTTTTCCTATTCTGGAGTAAGGACCGGCAGGGCGACGGGTGGCTTCTCATGGAACTGGTCTTTTGTGAAGTTGCCCCCAGCTCTGGACATCAATCGGTATGCGTTCGGGTCGAAGCCTTCGTTCGAGCGAGTAGATGGCAATTGCTTGAGGTTCGGTAATTGCTTCACAATGCTTCTTTCCTCAAGTTTCGGCAATGGGAGGGTGATCTTTTCTGCCAAAGGGGTCGACTGGATTTTGTGACAGACGACTAAGGGAGCTTCTCCCTTCTTTCTTTGCGACTGCGGAATGTACTGTAAGATAGGTACATTACGTTGCGTCGGTACTGGAGTTGTTGCGGCCGATTTGTGGTCGTGTGCTGGCTGGTTGTTGTGTGTCGGCTGTTTGGGAGACACGACTTGCGTCGTGGTCTGTTTTGGGGACGCGGCTTGTGTTGACTGTTTGGTGGACGTGGCTTGTGTCGGCTGTTTGGGCGATGCAGCTTGCGTCGGAGTGCTCTTAGCATTTGGCGCCTGGTTCAGCCAGGGTGATAATTTGACTGTCGGTCTAATCGTCAGATAGAATTTGGCGTCTGCGAATGATGCCTCTGCCTCTGTGAACAGACTTTCATCGGTGTACACCATCTTTTGCTCGTCGTTCTCCCAGTACTTGAAGCACTGATGAAGTGTTGATGGCACAACTCCGTTCGCATGAAGCCACAGTCGACCCAAGAGCAAATTATAAGATGTTCTTGAGTCGATGACTTGGAAAGGGGTTTCGGCCACCATGTCGTCGATGTGCAATTTGAACGAGATCATACCGAGTGTCCTCTGGCCTTTCTGATTGAAGCCTTGAATGAGGAGAGAACTCGGAGAGAGGTCGCCAGCAGAGAGACCGACATTCTTCATTGTGCGAATCGGCAAAATGTTGATTGTGGATCCACAATCGACGAGAATGCGATTGATTTTGTGGTCTTTGATGTAGCCGGAGACGAACAGCGGCCGGTTATGGTTCTTCGTCCCCTGCTGCGCATCCTCTTCTCGAAATGATATGCACGGCGGACATAAGACAGCGAGCGCTTCTTTCGACTTTGCTAGCTGCGGAGAGGATTGCGCATCTTCTTCCTCCTTTCAATAAGGTGGAGTTAGCCTGACTTTCAGCAAGTCATGCTTCCTCATGAGCAGCATTTCGACTTCGGCTTGGAGTTCCTCTGGTTTGTCGAAGACCCGAATTAGAGCTTGTCTTGACCGAATGGCCAAGTCGAGGTCGTCTTCTATCTCGTTAAGCAGCGAGATTTGTTTGAGTGACGTCTCGAGGTCGTTGCATTCGACGACTGGTCGTTTGCCTTTGTCGTTTGGTGCTGTCCACTCGGGAGGAGCTGTCGAGCAAGTCGCCACCATTGCTGGCGGTGCGAAGAACTCCTTTGGAAAGAACTCCGCCAGTGTGACGGGTCTTCTCTTCTTTTTGTTTGCACTCTGAACATTGGTCTCGGGAGCTTTCTTTTGACGCTCCACGGCCTTTTTGTTTGGCCGCTTCGCCTTGGTTTGGTGTTCGCCGGCGTCGGTTCGATTTCTCGAATAGGCTTCTTTCACCGGGTGACCAGAATCCACCCCTCTGAGTCGGCTGCAGCTGCTTCGCGGGGTGCCGGTTGTGGTGCGACCTTAGCCGGTGGTCGTCTGTTGTTGTGCGGTCGGTTGGAAGGATCGGATTTTGGACGGTACTCCTTCTTTGTGACCTGCTGTTTGTTTGGCCGAGTTCGCCGATTTGGCTCGGCTTGAATGGAGATGGCATGTGAGGACGCCGTATTTTTGGCTCCTTCGATTTCAATGCGGCCTTGAGCCGCGAGCTCCATGATCCTGTCTTTTAGGACGAAGCATTTCTCGATCGGGTGCCCGACCAAGCGGTGGTATTTGCAGATGTTCGGCTCTTTGCTCCTGGTGAGGTCGCAAGGTCTTTTGATTTTTGGCAACTTGAGCAAGTGGTTGTCGAGTGGCTGATCCACCATGAAAGGAACATCCGTGTCGCCGAATGGGTATGTCTTGGCCTGTCGTTCCTCTAGCGAAGGCCTCCGATACGTGCCCCCGATTAGCTGTCGTGGGAGATAAGTTGCTTTCACCTTTCTCCCAACCTTGATTGGTTCGAAAGCGTTTGTTGTGAAGGATGCTTTTGTTTTCTCCTTCGCTTCTTTGGGAGCGGTCGCGGCTGCTGCCTTCCCTTTCTTACGAGGGTCAACAGACGAGGAAGTTTCTTCTCCTCGCTCCTCCATGAGGTTCTCCATGTTATGAGCCTCTGTTGCGAGCTCTTGAATGTCGGTTGGTCTCTGACTTCGAATGTAGCGCAGGAGCTCCCATTGCATCCCTCAAGAGCACATTTCGATTTTGGCTTCGAGGCAAAAGTTTGAGTTCTCTTTGCAATTTAATCTCAAGTTCCTCCACCGGTTGATGTAGTCGACGACCTTCTCGCCCTTCTTTTGTTTGAGATTGGCGATCTCGACCAGAGTGACAGTGCGCCGAGTGCTGTAGAATCGGCTGAGGAACTCTCGCTCCTGTTGCTCCCAGTTGTCGATTGACTCATGGGCCAGCTCGATATACCAGTCGAAGGCATTTCCCTTCAATGACCGGCCAAATTGCTTGACCAGCAAGTCGCCGTCGGTGCCAGCCCGTCACCATTGAACTGCTGGAATTTTGGATGATGGTAGCCGACCGGCATTGGGATGTTTTGGATCCTCTGCGTGTAGGGCCTCCGGTAGGCAACAGATTTGTTGTAGCCTAAATTGTTCCGTACGGCGCGGTTGATCAGTTCGGTGACTGGGTCAAGTGTGAGAGCAGCTGGCTCTGCTTCAGCTCGTCCTCTGCAAATGGCTACAGGTGCGACAGGTGGCAGCTTGTCATCAGAGGCAGGATCTTCTAACAATGGTTCGGCCAAACCACTGGTAGTCGCCCGATTTCGGTTGAACTCTTGAGAAACGCTGCCAGTGTTGTTTGTGGCCGCGCCCATTTCGAGCCTCTCCAAGATCCTCGCAATCTGGAGGTCGCGAGCCGCAAGTTGCGCATCTTTGATGCACAACTGTTCACTTTGCTCTTTAAGTGCAGCTTGCATTTCGGCAAGCTGTTCTTCTACTGTCTTGGCTGATGTCGTCATTGCGGCCATTCTGACGGTCGGCGTCGGCGAACCTGTTCCCGACGCAGATCGAAGTGGTGAGATTTTGGCCGATGGCCGCATAGGGGAAACAATCGTCGGTGTTCTCGAGTGTGGAGTGGTTGTGGTGGGTGACCGGTCGGGAGAACCGACCATTGTCGGTTGAGCGCGATATGTGGTTTTAGCTGGTGATTGGCTTGCGATGGCAACCACCGGTGAGATTCGGCAGGGAGGAATGGATGGGCACGCTGCAGGGGAGGTCGCCGGTGTCTGTCAGCAAGGAGAGCGATTGGGTGGTGAATTGGCTACTGCAGTGAGCGCGGCCAAGAGATCGTGGGAGATAGTCACGATTGGAGATTTGTCCTCGGTCGTCGCTCTCTGTACGGAGGAGGCCGGCGATGAATACATTCTCGTTGAGGAGGAGGAAGTCGTGCCCTCTTGTTGTTCATAACGCTGCACCAAGGCAGGTACGATGGAGCTCCTTCGTGATGGTGGCGACTGAGCCGGGCTGACCGTCGGGCTGCGAGGAGGAGGAGAAGCAACAACAACCAAATATGTTGGTTTGGCCATTGCTGGCATTAATTTGACGAAGGCCACGACTGGCTTGGTGGAGGCCGCGGTAGCCTGTGGCTCGAACACAGAGCTTGGGCGACGTGCGTCACGCATGAAGGGAGCCTGCCTAGTGGACAAGCTCCTGGCCAAAGCCCTGGTCTTTGGGCGAGTGGCCAAAGCCCTGGTCATTGGCTGCATTTTAGTGCATACAATATAGTATAAGATTCAGTGGTTGAAGCATTGGTCCAATCCACTGGGTTCTATACTACTGGTTCGACAACTAATCCAATTTTTAAAACATTGCTTTTGTACCACTTTAATTATTTATTTATTAATAAAGATAGAAATAATTCTTTATTAACAAGAGACATAATTGAGTCATCCACAACTCGACAATTAAGATCAAATTCAAGCCTCGTAAGTGTGGCCAGTTTTAATTTATTTGGGTTAAATCTAGTTCGTGAATCAAAATGTGATTTGGTGTGGTCTTATTATTTGATTAACTAATGATTCTTGTAATCTAAGTCTTCTTAGGTCCCAACCCACTTAATTAATCAATCATTGGCATCGGTTAAGCCAGTATTAACTATTAAGTCACAAGGGATTCAGTGGGAATCGGTTAACGCACTTCATTAATCAATCAGTCATCCTTATCCACCTTAAAACTCTATGGGACTTAGGTTAAGCCAGTATCAACTATTAAGTCACAAGGGATTCGGTGGGCATGGGTTCGGTTTATCGAGTAACCCAACCTGACCCGCCTTTGGATCTGCTTTCCGAGACTTATACTTGAACCCGACCTACAGGTTTTTACACTATTATATCTATTTCACCATTTAAAATACTTTTTAAGACAAATGGTTTTTACTGTATTTTAAATTTAATTTCTTCTGTGAAAAAAAAAATTAAATGATTGGGTAGGTTAAGTCGGATCATATTGGATTTTATAAAAACCCGCTGGTTTTTAATGGGGTCAGGTAAGGGTTAAAAAAAAAAAAAAAAAAGATCCGGTCAAGTTTAGTGGGTTTTTTTTACCCTTTTTAAAGTTTCGCGGGTTCGGGTTTTGGGTTATACATGTCAGGCTTGGTTCAGGTTTTTAAAAACCTAACCATGCCAACCCGACATTGGCTACTTGCAACCCGATCAAGAAAAGGATGCCGAAGAGATTAGCTAACATTAATCACGTAGGGGCTGGCTAGACTTCACTAATGATTAAAATTTTGTAATTTTTATTACTTAATAGGTTTTAATCACGTAGGCGCAAGACGACTATTGTACGCACCAAAATGTGCGTGGCCCAAATTCAATGAGTCCAGCAACCCATCGATCCATCAAACAACGAGCGTGGGTAGGCTTTGTTCATCTTCAAGGTTCGCCGCTGCAGCCCACCGCGAAGTCTAGCCGCATCGTCACGTCATCGGTACAGTTGGCAACACAATCAGCAGAATTCGTCGAGTTAGCACCCGTCAGCATACTTCATCAACTCACCGCTCACCTCAGCAATCAACAGCCAATCTCGGTCTTTAACCGAAAGAGAGAAAGGAGGCCACGATCATGGTCTCCCTCCTCCCCTCTTCTTCCTCAACTTCACAGCAAAATGAGGATCACGATCCCCATTCCCAGGCAACGTCTCTCAACAGTCACACAGGTCGACTACAAATAACCAGAAGTTCCCTGTTCCAGGGGTGAAAAAATCGACTTCGAAAGAAACATCAACGAGTGAATAACTCTCTCTCTCAAACCGAAGGACTCAAATCCCTTCTCGGAGGAGAAGCTCTCACGCACACAGAGGTTCTTTCGAGCCACCGAGGCCAAGCAATTCATCGTTCGTTGCTCTACAGTTCAACCAGAGCAGCTCTACACGTTCGTCGGCAGCGTCACAAGTCGATACACTCGGAGCACAAAACACCTCCGTCCGACCGACCAAAGCCACAACAGATCGTGCACACTCGCTCTCGCAACTTGAGTTCGACGTTCGTTCGTTCGCAGAAGCTTCGACTTCATCAACAACATACGGAGATCGAATCAGAGGAAGCATAAGAGATTGTACTCGCAATTTTTTATATTTACACCACACCCTGTAACACAAATTATTCTAAAGTAATCAATATATTCTCTCGGTGGCAAGTTCCCTCGTAGATCCCCATTCAGAGGATCGATAGAGAAAAAGTAGGAGTGCCAGTTCTCACTTTGCTCCACTAGCAAAAGAGGATCAACCTCCAAACGTCTTAACTCTCAACCGGTTACAAATAGCCAGAAGTACTCCACCAAAGGAGTAAAAAAAAGTTAATAAGTTTAAGGTTTTTCTTTATTTGTTCAGATTTTTTGGGTTTATTTGAAAATTTTGAGTATTTTTTAAGTTTTTGAGTTGGGTCAACTAAAGGTCGACCAATGACATGTGGTAGGCGACCATTCACCGTACCACAGAGCGAGTCCATTGGGAACAACCTAAGTTGTAACAAGACATAATTTTATTTTATTTTATTTTATTTTATTTTATTTTATTTTATTTATCCCAACACCTTCCTAGATACGACATTATCTTCAACTAATGACTAGAACGGATTTAAAAAAAAAAAAAAGAAACTAATGACTAGTACAAAATTTCTGTTGTTTGGCGTGTAGTACGTAACTATGTAACTTGTCCTTATTTCCATTCTATTCATATATAAATGATAAATGATAAAAAAATATGTCCTTTCTTTTATTCGCCTAAGATTCGCGTGGCGTGGTCACATGAGCCCAAGTTCAAGTTCAAAGCAGTGCTTTTTTTTTTTTTTTAATTAAAAATTATGAAGGAGAACGTACACCATTCTAAGAGTGTTTTAAAAACCGAACCGGCTGGTCCAACCCGGTTGAACGAGGCCTGATACTTATTGACTCCGCCTGGTTCGCAGGTATTATTTTTGTATTTAATTAAATATATACAAATTATATACTATAATATTCATTGGTTGAACCATTGGTCCAGCCTAATTTAACCAAGCTAGACCGAAACATTGTACATGTTGTCAATTTGATGGCCGGTTCGGTTTCTAAAACACTGATCCGAAGAATGGTGGCAAAATATATAATTTTGGCTGTCCCACATTAGTTATTTAGTTTTTAAAAAAGATAGAAATAATTGTTTAGTAGTGCTAATTTCTTGGACCGCGTTTTAGCATGAGACATAATTGGAGTCATCCACAACTAATTAAACAATTAAGATCAATTTCAAACCTCGGAAGTGTGACCGGTTTTAATTAATTTATTTGGTTTAAATCTAGTTCCTGAATCAAAATGTGATTCGGTGTGTCTTATTATATGATTAATTAATGATTATTGTAATCTAAGTCTTCTTATTATATGATTAAGTCTCAAGTAGTCTAACCAGGGGTGGGCATCGGATCGGGTTTTCTCGAGTAACCTAACCTAACCCGCTTTTGGATTTGCGTTCCCAAACTTATACCTGAACCTGACCCGTGGGTTTTTACCAGTGTTTTAAAAACCAAACCGAATGGCAGGGCCGACCCGATTGAACCAGAATCGGAGGCCAATCCGGTTCTTATTGACTCAGCCTGGTTTACTATAATCAGGATTATTTTTGTCTTTTTTTTCTATAGAAATATTAAGAAAATATAAAATATAGGGCATAATATTCAATGGTTGAACCACTGGTCCAACCCGGTTCAACCAGGTTTGATAAAAACCGGACATGCTGCTGGTTTGATGGCCGGTTCGGTTTTTAAAACACTGGTTTTTACACTATTATATCTATTTCATTATTTTAAATACTTTTTAAGACGAATAGGTTTTCTGTTTTGTAAATTCAATTTTCTTCTATTACTTTTGGTTTAAATTTTTTGTAATTAGTGACAAAATTTAAATGGATTGGGTAGATACAAATCCATCGGTTTTTAATGGGTACAAAATGGGGTCAGGTTTAGGGCGGGTTCTTGGAAGGAACCCCTTTTTAAGTTTCTCGATCGGGTTCAGGTTTTAGAAAACCGACCCGTGCCCACCCAGTAAGCGAGGCGTATTGCAAGCCGGTCAAGAAAAGGATACCAAAGAGACTGGCATTAATTACTGATTAGGTAGCGTTAATCACGTAGGAGCTAGACTTTACTGATGATTAAAATATATAATTTGTATTAATTATATATGTACGAAGATCTAACACTTTTTTATTTTTAATTTTTTTATTTCTAATTTATGCAAAACAATATTAGCCCCTAATTAGCTATTAATTAATAACCAAATTTAAAACAGACTCAACTTGACCCCGGCCCCTTCTATCTAGAGATCAGAGAAACATGAATATTTGTACATATATATCTCCTGCAACTGCAAGGGCAAGAAGATGGGTTGTGTGTCGGCCATGGAAGTGGAGAATGTGAAAGGGTTCCTCAGCCTCTTCAGCGACGGGACTGTCTCCCGCCGGGAACCCATCTTCCACGTCCCCCTCCATGACGACGCCTCCATACACTGGAAAGACGTCCAATACAATCCCAAACTCCAACTCTTTCTCCGTCTGTACAGACCGGCGGACTTGCCGAATTCTCCGGTGGTGTTCTACTTTCACGCCGGAGGCTACTGTTTCGGGTCACGGACGTGGCCCACGAGCCACAACTACTGCCTCCGTCTTGCCAAGGAGCTACGGGCGGTGGTGGTCGCGCCGGACCACCGCTTGGCGCCGGAGAACCGGCTCCCGGCCGCGGTCGAGGACGGCGTCGAGTCGGTGAAGTGGCTGCGGCGGTGCGCCGTCCGGGAGGCGGAGGAGGAATGGGTGGCGGACGCGGACTTTGACCGGGTTTTTATGGTGGGTGACTCGTCCGGCGGGAACTTGGTGCATCACTTGGCCGTCCGGTTAGGCGCCGGCTCACCGGAGATGAAGCCGGTGAGGGTGGCCGGGTATGTTCTTTTATCTCCCTTTTTTGGTGGCATTATGAGAACCCAATCGGAGGAGCTCTTCAACAAGGAGGCCTTATATAATTTGGACGTCCATGACAAGTACGTAAGTACATATATATATATTTCTAATGCATGTGTTCATTCATTAAAACTTAGTTTGAGCTTGCATTTATGTATTTATAACAAGATACAAACTTATTACATGATCATATATATTGGCATAGTTCCTAATAGATATATATTAGGAACTGAATTCAATTAGATTTGTAACTCTTATATGCATGTTGTTGAAGGTTTTGGAGGTTGTCACTACCAGAGGGAGAGAATGCAGACCATCCCATGTCCAACCCTTTCGGGCCACGAAGTCCGAGTTTGGAATCGATCGCGCTAGACCCGTTACTAGTCGTGGCCTGCGAAGAAGATTTGCTTCGAGATCGAGTCGAAGATTATGCCAGGAAGCTCAAGAAATGGGGGAAAGAAGTTGAGTTTGTTGAGTTTGTGGGGAAGGAACATGGCTTCCACACCATGGACAATGCTTATAACACTGAGGCCAGCCATGAGCTGATGCGCCTCATCAAGCAATTCATCAAGCGTACGTAGCTAGTTTTAATGGGTGTTGTTGTTGTTGTTGTTGTTTGTTAGCAGGTTTCTCCGAGTGATTCTTCTGTTCGTTGACATGAATTCTCTTTCTGCCCTGAATTTCGATCTTATCGTTTCTTTTCAAATCATCACCAGAGACACGTATCTTCCTGAAACATGTCTCAATCGAGATGCACCGAGTCGTCATTCAGTCTAAGCGTTTGAATGGCGAAAGCAACTCCAGTACTAATAGTGACTGAAATCTATCCAAAAAGCTTAGAATTGGACCCAGTCAAGTACTCTACATATATATATATATATATATATATATATATATATATATATATATATATATATATATATATATATATATATATATATATATATATATATATATATATATATATATATATATATATATATATATATATATATATATATATATGATCTGATTGAGTGAAAGCTAAAATCAGCAGATCGATATGTATTAATGAAATCGATATGCAAATCTTGACTTGGGATATGTATCAAAGCACTCGCTTTCAGATATGAGTTGAGAGATGTGTTCTTTTTCTTTTTCTGAAACCGATTGATGGATATGTTTTAAAGTAGCCTGAAACAGGCATGTTGAAAATTAAATAAAACGTGGAAAAATCCTTTTAGCCTCCTACGATGAAATCGGCGTATTCTTTTAATCACACTCTGAAACCGAATGAACTTTGGGGCCTCCTACGATCCGGCGATGAATCACACTCTGACATTTCATAATTCGTTTAATCAAGCACATTTCCAAGATCATCTGTAACTTCTCGGTGAACTGACTATGATGTGACAGACCATTATGCAGCTTGAGCGAGCTTTTTAGCAGAAGATTTCTCATGTGAATTTCTGAACTCTAGAGTCGGCACTCTCTTGGGTATTTGTGGCCAGGAGTCCTCCCCCAATCCTTAGAAAGAGGATCGGTGGCTTGACTGGCCTTGTCTAGTGAAGCATGAGTTCTCCATCAATCCTCAGAGAGGGGATCGACTTTATAATTCTGGTGTTCTTTGACCATGACTAGGTTGAGCCACATGGCGGACAAGTGGCCGTGACAGAGTGATGTCATGGCGGGGATGATGTGTCAAGGTGGGCTTGACAATGAATTGCTTGTGGGCCGATGATAGACTGGTCGACGATGGACCTGTAATGGATGGTGACTTTAATGGATGGAAGGTAGAAGGGCTGATGACGGGCTTGCGGTGAACAATGGGTGGATCGGTGGATGGGCTCGTGTTGAGTTCATTGGTTTCCTCAAACTCTGTTTCGAAGCTACATCATGTGGTCTGAAGTCAAGCGACTTGTTCTGGTTGATTCGATTTTATTGCTCTGCTTGAATCAAGTATGTGTTCTTTGTCCTTCTTTTGTTCCTCTTCTCTTCTCTACTTCGATTTTTTTTTTCTTCCCAGAGACTCCTGGCCGAGCCTAGGGGTGGCAACGGGTTCCATTTAACGAGGAACCTGCCCCAACCCGACCCGCTTTAAGCGGGTTCGGGTTTACATTTTTACCCCGCGGGTTCGGGGTAGGGACGGGTTTCGCCCCAAAAACCCGACCCGACCCACTTAATTCTTATGTAAAAAAGAAAACTTTTAGAGGGTAATTATGTAATACAACGTAAAACCCTACCTCGTCTTCTCAAGTTCTCCCCCAAATCGATCCTCTTCCTCTACCCAAATTTTCAACCGACTGACGCACGCTTTGAGCATCCGACTCTCTTCATTCTTCATTTCTGCCTCTCTAAAGGTAGATTTCGTCGTCATTGAAGGCTTTCTTAGCAAGAAAGAAGAGGCTTCACCAACTCGACACTAAATCGACTCCAAATTGGTGCCAAATCGACTCCAAATCGGCGCCAAATCGACTCCAAATCAGTGCCAAATTAACTCCAAATCAGCTAAATCGACTCCAAATCAGCCAAATCGACTCTAAATCGGCGCCAAATCAAGTATCCTCTTGCATGAGTAAGTCCCATGCTATTATGTTGAAATCGATCCAGACTCGCCCTAACTCGATAGTGACTCACTGACACGACCGAGTTGACTCATCACAACTCGGTCATCCCTAACCTTGAGTTAGGGTTTCGGGCTGTGTTTCGGGGGCTCCGGCAAAGTTGTTCTAGCCACGACGACGCTCCATTCTGGCATAGCTTGACTCCCAAACGTCTGTTAACCTCTGTTAACCTTCAATCCTTCAAATTCATGAGTTTATTTGGGGCTTTTGTGACTGTGCGTTGGGGTTCTCGTCGTGAGTTGTTCGCGCCTGGTTCGGGTTGATTCTTTGGCGTTCTCGTTGTTCTAATAGTGCGATCCAGGTCATTTTGTTTGGTCGCTTCTTTGATTTGGGTTGTCAGCGTTTGGTTTTGGGTTTGTGATAGGGTTTTCGTCGATTGATTTTGGGGTTGCGATTTCTGCATTTCAGGCCACGAAATCTTTTGTGCGACCACTCATATGTTTGTTCTTTTGGGTTACTCTTTCCTTTCCCCATTGAATTTTTGAGGATTTGGTGCACGATTTTCTGATTTCTCTTCCTTGGAGTTGATCGTGCGTTGGGATTTTGGTCGACGCTGTTTGGTCGACACCAACATTTTAGAACTTTGAGGTTGACATAGTTTGTTCTTTTGGTTGATGCCAAACAGTGTTTGGAGCAGCAATTTGTGTTACTTTGTTTGGTTTAATGGCCTCTTCCATTGAAAGTGTTCAAGTTATCCTAGTAAAGTTGGACAATTACAACTATGTTCATTGGTCGTCGATTATGCGCAATTTCCTCAAAGGTCGCAATTTGTGGAAATATATTATGGGCAATTGCAAAATGCCCATTGCAACTTCGGACGCCCCTCTCTTTGGGATCTGCATCGCATTTGCAGGCTTCTGATGGCGGGAGCATTTTATAATGAAGTAACTCCGACGGCCCGAGACTTCACTGACGTTGGGGACATGCCTTTATCCGAAAGCCTGAAATAACTTTCCTTCGCCTATCACTACGACGATGCTGTCAGACATGCCTTCTTAGAGCTTTGGTGCTAAAAAACCAACACCCTCTTCAAGAGACAGGGGGAGTTCTCCGTCTCTCTTTGGGATCTACATTGCATTTGCGGGATTCAGGTGGCGGGGGTGTTTTATGATGAAGTAACTCTGACAGCCCTAGACTTCACCAATGTCGAGGGCATGCCTTTTTGTCGCCTTCCACAACATTCGATGTCAGCGGGGTCGAAAGGTGTACCGAACCTGTCCTTTCGAGAATGGACAAACTTCTGGTTTCGTACTGAAGCTGGTGTTTTTCCGTCGGTCGATGCTTGGGTCCACTGCTATAAGAGCTCAAGGTCTCGCATCCTTGACCGTTCATTGACCAAGAATCAAGTCTTTGTGGACCTCAATATTCCTCGCTCCCTCGCAAATGAAGTACACTTGGCTTTGTTTCTCATGCTATGGATATGTTGGTGTGTGATACAGGCTCTTGAAAGCTCTATTCGCCCTGACGTGTTTAAAGTCGCAGTGGCGTTCGCATCGGCCTGGCCGGTCCGACTCTGACCAACTTATACAAAGGACTGAGTTCCTTTTTGCCGAGCCGGATTACTTGGTTGTACCTGTATGCATGACTGGCACACTACTTTGGCACCCACGGTTCGAACACAAGCAGTGGCGATGTTCCTGATAAGTGTCTAAAAGACACTATTTTTACACTTTGAAAATGATTAGAAATTCTATTTCGAGTCAATTCTTATTAAAATATTATGAGATCTGACTCAAATTCATGTTTTGTTCCTCAGTCAGCCAATGCAAAAAGAATTTTTCAAGCCGAAGCAAAAATGAAGAAAATGTGACCAAAATAAGCCAGAAAGGTATTTGGCGTGCCCGCACGATATTCGGCGATGTTGCACCTCGAAGAAGGGCAAAAATTCAAATAAATAGAAAAAAATATCAAATGGCTTAATTACCGTGAAATAGGATAGTTGGAGAATGTGAAATGACGCGACCACGCCTCAGATGGCGCTACCTCACACTAATACGGCGCTACCGCGCTGTGGAGTTGCTTATTATAGAAGTCAGAGTTTCCATTTTGGGACTTCAGCGAAATTTTAGAGTGGCGCGACCGCGCCAAAAGAAGGCAAAAGTTGGCGTTACAGTGCCATGAAGTCTCCTAATTCATCTGGGACATGGTTTTCGTTTCCAGACATGTAAAGGATTCTACTCAACTAGAGCTCCCGCGCCATATCAAGGCAGATTTTGGCGCGACCGCTCCAGTGACTCAGCAACACCAAATCGCACATATCTCGGGATTCTGACAACCAATCTAGCCCAAATTTTGGACTACAAACTCCTAAGACCATGGGGAACTTAACCACGAAGAATTAGAGCACCTTGATTCATATTTTCCAATATTATAAAATTCCAAAGTGGTGTGCCCTGTGCTGGAATTGGCTGCATAACTAACTCAACTTCTCAACTTCATATCTAGAGATTCCCAATTCAGATTGAAATTGAATTTTGTAAAGAAGTCAAGAACCCTGTAAGGAAGGATTGGATGTAATTTCATGTAATTCTGAGGTCGGTACAGGATGATTTCAACCCCTAGACAGATTACCAAGCTTGGACAGAAGTTCACCTTTAAATAGGGGTTCAAGGGGAAGGTTTAGCAATCAATTCTTGTATGAGTTTCTTTTGTTTTTACCTTTAGTTTTGTTTAGAGATAGTATAGAGAGGCCAAAGGGAGTCTTACACGACCTCTAGAGGTTTTGAGATGAAATGGTGGAGGTTCAACCATTGAAGTCTGATTTGTAACCAAGAGAGTTCTTTCTTAGTTTACTTAATCTTCTTCTTATGGTTGTAATCAAATTCATTATGTTGTTTTTACATTCAGTATGGAGTAGTCTTTCATATTGGGAGTCCACGACTCCCTAGTTATGTAGAAAGATTGGTACATTATATTCAATTGGAAGTTAAATTTGTGTTTGAATGAGTTTTTCATGATTGTTAATTCTCTTATTTTGCTCTTGCTGTCCTAATGATGAATGGGTAGAGAAGTTAGGAGTTAAGGCTTGAATGAATGATGAGACGTACAATTCTTTATGAGTTCATGCACTAGGTTCATGTGGATAGGTCTGAGAGAGGATTCCAAGGTATATGGTGAAACTCTTTGATCTTCTATATGTATCTATGACATAGACCGAGGCCGGTTAGGATAGGTCGTTGAGCTTCATATTTATGCTATTGAATAGGGATGATCATGCTAGTTGATTAACTCTAGGGGATAGAAGGAGATGTCGGTTAAAAGCTTACCCGTGGACTTCATATAGCTCGTCAGATTTATCTTCCTAATCTTATTTCCAAAACCCAATATTTTAAAGTAACTAGGGAGGGATTGGATTCCCAATGCTTTTTCATTACTGATATTCATTCAAAGTCACCTCTTGAACTCTTAGTTGTTAGTTAGAAGTTTAGATTTCTATTTTCATAAAGTTTACAAAACCAGATCTCTCAAAATTTAGTTTTAAGCTAGAAAGGCAATTAACTATTGGCTTGGTCCTAGTGGGACGATATTCGAACTCCAATTTTGAAGTCTCTATTACATTGATTAGTTCTCTTGCTAGTGATTAGCTCGGATCGCATCAGTTCCTCTCATAGCCCTTTATCAAACCCCTCTTTATCTCTATCCTTCAACACGATGCAGGCTTGCACATTGTTTTGGCGTGGTGGAGTGAGGACTTGGTACAATACAAAGTTTCTTACCCCTGGCCTTCTTCTTGACACTATCGCCCACGAGGCTTCGCCTACAGAGAACAAGTACTTCGTCTATGTTCGATCCGATTACTTAACTTACCAGAAATTTGACCTAATAGTCGTGGAGCTCTACAGTCCCCACAGGTTCGCCAGACAATTTGGCTTTTGTCAGGAATTGCCCGGCGTACTTATCTCAGATAAGCGCGACACCAACTCTCTTTTGGAACATTTAGAATTTTGGTGGACCAGCGTTGCCCATCCGTGTGGTCGCCTCGACGTACCCTCTTGGGGTGGAGTGGGGTCAACCCTACAATTACTCTTTCTTTCTGAGCTTCATGGACACAGAAGGTAGTTCCGACCTTCGAGGTACGCTCCTTTCTTTCTTTATTATTATTATTATTTTTTCTTCAAAGTCAATGCTTCAACTCTCTCCTCTATGTTCATTTTTTTTATATAGTGCGGGTGGCAGTGTCTCATCCGTGAGGCTACACCGGCCATTTTGATCTGTCAAGTGTTGGCTTCAACTCCCAAAGCAACTATTCAGCCTACCCAGGACGATCTGCTGCGTGATCAAAGTAACGATGATGACAGCAACAGGGTGAACCCTCGACGTAAGTGGAGGCAGACAGTGTCCAGCAAACCGAAGGTGGCGCATTAACCGTTGCCAAGACGGCAACTGTAAAGGCGCCCGGGATTTGCTCCAAAATGGGGTGGTTTCGGAGCAGATCCCACTACCTATGGGAGACCGTCCACGCACGGAATGGGCGTGCGGACGGTCTCCCATGTATTTCCCCCCTAGGTCGGCCACCTTATATCCCGACCCAGACCGACCCGGAATAAAAAGCCTCCCGACCCGGAATTTTAATTCATCATTCTATTCCTCCCTCCCCGCCCTCGACTTCATTCCCCCTCCCCAGCCCTCAACTTTTCTCTCTTCCTCCTGCGCCCATCAAAAACCAGTTCTGTCTCTGCGAAAACCAGACAATCTCCCGTCGAACACCAGGCCAGGCCTTCCCGTAAAAAACCAGAGACTTCCCGTCGACGGCGAGAGGACTTCCCGTCGTCCGACCAGAGGACTTCCTGTTTTCTCTGTCTCTGAGGTTCGGTTCTGTTGGAGGAGGCTCTCTCAGGCTTCAATCTCTGTGAGGTACACAAATATGCCGATGAACATTCTTTTTTTTACTATGCTTGTGGATTTCGTGGCCGCAAAATAGGGTTTTTTATTTTTTTTGTGAATTTCGTGGCCTTGCTCTTGCATATGAGGCAAAATTTGACAAGCATATTTCCTATTGATTTCATGAAGTTGCAGAACATTGTGCAAATGATGCTTAGATGTATCTACTTAAGGTTTAGGTCAGTGCCATTTGGAATAAAATATTTGTTATTGAAAATTATCCTCTAGGAAAACTGTTCTGATCTATATTTCATCTGGGTTCAGTTTCACCAATTTCCCTTTGTTGAGTTTTTGTTCTTATTTTTCTTTTATCTTCTACCGCTGTTACCATTATGATATATTAGTACAAAATGAAAGGTGAGGATTTATATAGTTTGAATGGAGATATGATTTTTTTTTATTTTTTTTTGTGCACCATTTCTCTATTTGTTTTTCTTTTTTCTTTTGTCAGACTTTGTTGATGATTGGTATCATATGAATATATCACCACCATTTAAGTTTTTTCTAGTATTTTCTGTAGGACTTGTGGAACAAGCATGCTATTTGCAAGCCACCCAAGTTATTTTGTTGGGGTCAGCCAATCATTGTCCTGTATTATGCCATGGAGAATTGTTTCTGCCATTGTTGTCTTGTATTTTGTAGGGGTCAGCCAATCATTGTCCTGTATATGTAATTGTTTCTGCCATTGCTGCAGATTCTGTGTTTCTCCCATTAAAAATTTGGTGCAAGCAAAATCTTATTTTGATTGGAAAGGCATCTATCTTTGGGTTTTTGTTACTACAATTGTGAAGATTTTTTGTCTGTTCTTTGTTGTGTTTTTTTCTAGATTTGAAAATGACTTGAAAGATGACAAAGTACTGGCAAGAACTTGCTTTATTTAATTTGATTTCCTAACATTTGGTTATTAAATAACTTGGTCACCTTTTTGGTGTAGCATCACTGTTATATTCTTTGCTAAAGAAGGTGCAGATTGCAACTTAGCTTTCAGTGGCAATTTGGTTTATTCTAGTTTCAATTAATTATTTAAATTAAATAAGTGTTGTTTCAGTTAATATGAGTGAAATATAAAGAGGGAAGTGGATCTAAGTTGTGTGGCCCTTTTTTTCTTTTGTAACTCTTGAAAGGAAATGAAGCACTGGCTTATGCCGGTTGGTATACTTTCATAATGTTTATTAGGCTTCTGATGAGGCAGTATTGTTACTTGCATCACCTTGTTTTTTATTTATGTTATAATTTTTGTTAGCTTTTTGGATCTTTTATGTATTTGTATGGAAGGATTTGGCCTTCTTCTTAGTATAGAAAAAATATGTGGCTTCCTGTGCTCAGAATTTGTGGCTTTTAAAGAAAGAAGTAAGTAGGTTGTTTGTGCAAGGCACATTAGGTAGGTTGTTAGGGCACTTTTTTAATTTATAACTCATGATCTTTTTTTTTTGTCACAGCTAACAAATGGGGAGCAGATTAACAACTCGGTGTAGCCCTGTTTTTTTCTTGGAGACAATACGAAAGGCAAAATTGAAGAAAAAACATATAAGGGCAATCAAAAAGACCCCCTTTGGGCACTTCTTGGAAATCAAAGGTGGGCATATCGAGGCTACTCTTGTCTCATCCCTAGCCAATAAGTTTTGCAAGGTCCGCAATTCTTTTTTGATAGGGAAGAGATATATGGAGTTTAGTGCAGTTGAGGTCTCTAACATGATGGGTCTCCCATTCAAGGGATCACACTTGGTGGTAGGGAGGTGCAAGAAAATCCCAGATTTTGTGGTCAACCATTTTCACGAAAAGGCCCCCAATCGAAAAGACATAGCAAGGAAGCTGCGCAGATTGGTCCGTAATGATGGTGACGTGGATACAATCACCAAGTTAATGATTTTGATGGTGTTCGTGTGTATTCTCTTCCCTAGGCAAACTACGACGTCCCGCTCTCCTTGTATAGGTACATAGATGACCTGAATGGACTAAAGGAGTAGGCATGGGGGGAGGCATTGCACAGACACATTGTTTTGCAATTGTCACGAAAGAAAGCCAAGAATAATGGCTACTTTACAGGTTGTGCTTTGGCGGTGACAGTGAGTAATTATATTTCCTCTGGTCATTGTCTGTGTGATTATAATATGGTTAGTACATTACTAATTGTATTTTTTGCTATTGTAGGTTTAGTATTATGAAACCATGTCCCGTCTAGGTACTTTTGCCTTTTGCACTGATAAACTAGTTGATCCCACAACGGCTCCATGTGTACTTAAGTGGGGCAACAAGAAAGTGCATCATAGTGGGGCATATGAAGAAGTTCACCAGCAAACCCGAGATTTGCAGGTTAGTATTCTTATTTCGTTTGATTTATTTATTTCACAAAACTAAGGAGGTCGTGTACTAACCATAGCTCATCCCCTTTCGTAGGAGGAATGGGAACAAGGGGAAGGGGTGGCTGCCCACCCACCACATGCAGAATCTATTATAGCTCAATTGCAAGACAAAGTCATGCAGTTAAAATTGAAGAATGCAACCTTGGAGAGTGAAATGGACGGGGTCAAGTGTATAGTGGGTAAGATGGCGGCTACTTTGGAAGACATGCAACTAAAGATGGTTGTCATGCAAGCGAGGCTGGACGGAGCAACAGAGGAGGCCCCAACTACTGAGGAGGCCCCAAAAGCAGCAGAGGAGGCCCCAAAAGCAGCAGAGGAGGCCCCAGCTGCAGAGGACGCCCTAGCAGCAAAGGACGCCCCAGCACCAGAGGAGGCCTCAGCCGCAGTGGAGGCTCCAGCCGCAGTGGAGTCTGCAGCCGCAGTCGAGCCCCCAGTAGCGGAGCAATCGTCTCCCCGTCACTACAAGAGGAAGGTGAAGCCTAGTCAAGCCATGACTGCTCCTTATGTTCTGACGCACACCTCCAAGAGAACAAATAAGACGAATTGCTAAACATCCATAATGTGTAAATTAGTTTTTTGAATGGATAGGTCTGTTGTATCTATTATTTTTTGAACTGCTAACTAGGTGTCTGGCACTTGTATTTTGTCACCAGACAATTGTGTTTGTTGTTAACTGAAATTTAATCAAATAGTATTTTAATTTAAAGGTGTGATTGGTATGTAGAGCGACTACCTGGTGTTATCACCGCAAAAATTGGCACTTGTTAAAGCAAAAGAGCAATCTTCAGATATGTCCGGCATTTTCTTTTTGCACCTGGTATTTACAAATTAGCGCAGGGTCACACATGTCCTTCCAACACCAACGGTTGGCTTGCCAACTCTTATAAGATGATATTTTTAGCTCTCTGGAAGTGTTAGGTATTTAAACGTATTTGGTGCTCAGAAGTAGTACATGGTGTTTCTAAAAGAACATTGGTATTCCAAAATTTAGGTTAGTATTCTATGAACCAGTCTGGTATTTTCAGGTTATACTTGGTATTTTCACTGCGGCCCATGAGTCACACATGTCGTCCTTTCGACACCGACGGTTGGCTTGCCAACTTCTGTAAGATGGTATTTTCACCTCTCTGGAGGTGTTAGGTGTTTTAACGTAAATGGTGCTTAGAAGTAGTACATGGTGTTTCCAAAGGAACATTGGTATTTCTAAATACAAGTTAGTATTCTATGAATCAGTCCGGTATTTTCAGGTCATACTTGGTATTTGCATGCTATATCTGTCCAAGGGTGTGAAATATGGCTTCTCGACCTCAGAATTGGAAGAAATTACATGAGAACCTTCCTTCCATGGTCCTTGCCTTGTGTACAAAATTTGAGTCCAATCTGAGTTAGAAAACTCGAGATGTGATGCTCAGAAGTATGTGTTGATGTCATTGGCGCGACCGCGTCGATAATGTTCCTGATAATGGTGCGGTCGCGCCAGTTCCTTGGCGCGGTAGCGCCCTATGAAGGCGCGGTCGCTCCATTTCACTTTCCCGAGTTGTCTTTTCTGAAGCCTTCCTAACAGTTGGGTATTTTTCTCCATTTATTTGAATTTTTTACTATTTTCCCGGCGTGGTCGCGCCATACCTTTTTGGCTCATATTGCTCATTTTTGCTTCAATTTCACTCATAACTCAAATAAAAGATGGTATTTTCAGCTCTGTGGAGGTGTTAGGTGTTTTCACGTAATTGGTGTTTAGAAGTATTACATGGTGTTTCTAAAGGAATATTGGTATTCCAAAATTTAGGTTAGTATTCTATGACCCAGTCCGGTATTTTCAGGTTATACTTGGTATTTTCACTGCGGCCCATGAGTCACATGTGTCGTCCTTTCGACACCGACGATTGGCTTGCCAACTTCTGTAAGAAGGTATTTTCACCTCTCTAGAGGTGTTAGGTGTTTTAACGTAAATGGTGCTTAGAAGTAGTACATGGTGTTTCCAATGGAACATTGGTATTTCTAAATGCAAGTTAGTATTCTATGAATCCGTTCGGTATTTTCAGGTCATACTTGGTATTTTCATCATATCTTTGTCCAGGGGTGTGAAATATGGCTTTCCGACCTCAGAATTGGATAAAATTACATGAGAACCTTCCTTCCATGGTCCTTGCCTTGTGTACAAAATTTGAGTCCAATTTGAGTTAGGAAACTCGAGATGTGATGCTCAGAAGTATGTGTTGATGTCATTGTCGCGACCGCGCCGATAATGTTCCTGATAATGGCGTGGTCGCACCAGTTCCTTGGCGCGGTAGCGCCCTATGAAGGCGTGGTCGCTCCATTTCACTTTCCCGAGTTGTATTTTCTGAAGCCTTCCTAACAGTTGGGTATTTTTCTCCATTTATTTGAATTTTTTATTATTTTCCCGGCGCGGTCGCGCCATACCTTTTTGGCTCATATTGCTCATTTTTGCTTCAGTTTCACTCAGAACTCAAATAAAAGATGGTATTTTCAGCTCTCTGGAGGTGTTAGGTGTTTTCACGTAATTGGTGTTTAGAAGTATTACATGGTGTTTTAAAAGGAAGATTGGTATTTCTACATGCTTGTTAGTATTCTACGAACCAGTCCGGTATTTTCAAATCATACTTGGTATTTTCACTTCCGCCCATGAGTCACACATGTCGTCCTTCAGACACCGACCATTTTCTTGCCAACTTGTTTAAGATGGTATTTTCAGCTCTCTGGAGGTGTTAGGTGTTTTTACGTAATTGGTGTTTAGAAGTATTACATGGTGTTTTAAAAGGAAGATTGGTATTTCTACATGCTTGTTAGTATTCTACGAACCAGTCCGGTATTTTCAGATCATACTTGGTATTTTCACTTCCGCCCATGAGTCACACATGTCGTCCTTCAGACACCGACCGTTTTCTTGCCAACTCGTTTAAGATGGTATTTTCAGCTCTCTGGAGGTGTTAGGTGTTTTCACGTAAATGGTGTTTAGAAGTATTACATGGTGTTTTAAAAGGAAGATTGGTATTTCTAAATGCTTGTTAGTATTCTATGAACCAGTCTGGTATTTGCAGGTCATACTTGGTATTTTCACTTCTGCCCATGAGTCACACATGTCGTCCTTCAGACACCGACCGTTTTCTTGCCAACTCGTTTAAGATGGTATTTTCTGCTCTCTAGAGGGGTTAGGTGTTTTCACGTAATTGGTGTTTAGAGGTATTACATGGTGTTTCCAAAGGAACATTAGTATTTTTAAATGCGTGTTAGTATTCTATGAACCAGTTTGGTATTTTCAGGTCATACTTGGTATTTGCACTTCCGCCCATGAGTCACACATGTCGTCCTTCAGACACCGACCATTTTCTTGCCAACTCGTTTAAGATGGTATTTTCAGCTCTCTGGAGGTGTTAGGTGTTTTCACGTAATTGGTGTTTAGATGTATTACATAGTGTTTTCAAAGGAACATTGGTATTTCTAAATGCTTGTTAGTATTCTATGAACCAGTCCGGTAGTTTCAGGTCATACTTGGTATTTTCACTTCCGCCCATGAGTCCTATGTCGTCCTTCCGACACCGACTATTTTCTGTTCAGTATATTCATGTAAGATGGTATTTACAGAACTTTGCATGGGTCACTGGAGGTCTTAGATGTCACAAATAAACAATAGTGTTAAGAACGAAATTTTGACCGGATCTCGCAATGTTAACATAAAAATGAAACTTCACATCCGAACATGAATTTAGAATTTAGATGGACAATGGTTACAACGCTTTTAAATACATAAAAAATTGTCTTTTTTGTGGAATTTCCAGAGCACGTCTTTGTCTTATCTAAAGTACCGACCACGTCCAACACGTCCAAACACTACAGCCAACAAATTGACAGATTGAAGAGGTAAACAATAATCGAAAAAAAAATTTAAGCAATAAGCAATTAACACATGCTACACTGGAGATAAATTACCTTGATTACCATCACACTTCATTATGACTTTCAAAAAGCTCATTGTCGGGTGTTGGAGTATCCAACAAGGCTATCACTATATTGAGTAAATTCGGGCAATTGTTCACTTGATTGCCCTTGAGACATTCCTGAGATATGCAAGGAGAGAGCGTAAACAGGTGTAGACATTAGATTACTTGCAGATGGAATATGTGCCAAGTGCAGAGCCGATGATGGGTCTCTGGTAGAACTATGCTGATTGCCTTTGCCATTGCTGCACACTGATCAGTAAGTATAGCCTGAGGCTTCTTTCCCGACATCGCCTCGAGGATGGTTTCAAAAGGCCAAACAAAAGATTCAGAAGTCTCGTCATAGAGCAATGCGACACCAAACACTATTGTTTGGTTGTGATGATTAACTCCAACGAATGGTGCAAATGGCCTTCCATAGTCATTAGTTCTATATGTGGTGTCGAAACTCATAACATCACCAAATAAACTATAATCAATAATACTCCTAGCATCCACCCAAAAAAAGTTTGTGACCTGTCCCTCAGCATCCAATTGAAAGTCAAAGTATCACGCCGGATTCTGAGATTGCTTCTTTCTAAAATATTTTAGGATTGTTGCAGCCACATTGATGTCCAGATTCTCTTGGCATTTGTGTCTCAGGTAGTTCTTATGGTCCATGTGAAGATAACCCAAGTTCTCCTGTCCTCCTACCTGCCGACTTTGCAGTTCGTACACTTGCTTGGGTGCAATACCTGCCAAGCTTGCTAATTCAATTTGTGCAGCGGCAACTTCAGTAACTTTCCTATGAGACTTCAAAAAGTGACTTTTTGTAGGACTTATTACTGGGTGAGTGTGTTTTCCACTGAATTGCGTAACTTTGTACATCCCATTTGGTTTAAGACTAACTTTCAAGAAGGCATTACAACCTTCTCTTGTCTCTGCACGTGGGGTTTTGACGTTCTCTCGCCGTTTGTCATATTTTTTGGTCCCCTCTTTTGAACAGACGAAACTTTGAAAGACTACTTTGTCGAGTTTTCTTACCAAAGTATATTTTCGAACATTGAAGCCTCTCATTCTTGTATATTTGTTATAGAATTCGTATGCTTCATCCAGGGACTGAAACTCTTGTCCAACTCTTGGCTCTTGGTTTTCAATGTCTTGTTCCAGATTTTGTGGATCGATCTCGTCAGTAGCCACTTCCTACAAATTAAAGTAGTTTAAGTAATATTTAGTTTTTACTATGCTCAAACATGACATGATTAGAATCAATTTTGTTATACATGGGTATTTCAGAAAAAAAAAAAAAATCTATAGCGATTCAGCCATTCAAAGCGGAATCTTCTCAATCGCAGGAGGAAACAAGCCTGACTCTGGCCGTGAAAACCCAAAGAGCAAAACAAAGAAACTCAACCAAAATAAAAAAGGAAGAAGAATGAAGGAAGTTACCATTAGGATCTGAACGTTCCCACCCCCGCAGAAGTCCTCGAAGCCTGGCCTGGTGTTCGACGGAGATCGTCTGGTTTTCACAGAGACACCTCTGGCTTTCGATGGGCGCAGGAGGAAGAGAGAAAAGTCGAGGGCCAGGGAGGGGGAATGAAGTCAAAGGGCGGGGTCACTTACCTTCCTCAATTCGTGTTGACTCTCACTCTGGCACAGGTCACTTGTTCAATAAGTCCAATTCTCTTAAGTCAAACAAGGGGCACATCCTCTGTGTGGAAATTTAAGATGCTTACATACGAGTTTAAACACTTTATATCTGACGGAACTCATGAAGCTGAATAATTCAATAACTATAACCTAGGTCAGATTACAGTAGGCAAATCACATCATACTTTAACCATATTTTCAACAAGAAAGGGTTGTAATCAAGGTAGATACTCTCCATGAGTGAACTTTCAAGTTAAATTAACAACAGATAGGATTATTTATTTATTTAATTTGAAATAATGAGAATACAACATTAATGTGTATGCATACAAATATAGGCCCATTTGAAAAAACAGAGAGAAGCAAATGCAGGATTAGAGTTTTGAGAAAAACCTGAAATAGAATCTAGAGCTAACAAGTTGTAATCTGAAACTACACCGACCTGCATAAGAAGCAAAACCCATCATTCGTGTGTATGTATACAAATAAAAGAAGAACTTAAATTAATAAAAATATTTCAACTATAATTGTGTTGAAGCTATACAACAATGTACTAGATGGAGAGCATCAATTGAGATAACAGTAACTTGTTTTTTAAAATATATTTATTTATTTTTTGGGAATTTAAAAAAATAGGTCGCAGCTATCGAACTTGACCCTGCAATAGGTCGTAGGTAGATGGGGCTGACGGGAATGACCTTCTTGCTAGAGTTGTTGTCTAACATTTCGTCTGTTTTTTTTTTTTTTTTGAAGGTTGATGAAGAAGGAGATGAGAGGTAGAAGAGGTCCCACTAGGCATGCTAAATCTGTTTTCCAGAAAACCGTCTAGTCCGCAAAGCGATGCGACCGAGGGATTGAAATTACAAAGAAATTTTACAAATTAGGAATTAGAAAATTTTGTAGGTGCGTTCTCCTAGACTTCCTTTGATTCAATCTACATACACGAATGAACTTTGGGGTCTCCTATGATCCGGCGATGAAGCATGAACTCTGAGATGAGCGACACGAACTATTGATGGATTTAGTCGGCTGGATGGAGAATTTAGTGCTCTATTTGATTAGCTTGATGACGTTTCCAAGATCGTGTGTAACTTCTCGGCGAACTGAGTATGATGCGACGGACCTTCAGGCAGCTTGAGCGTAAGAGCTTTTTAGCAAAAGATTTCTTCTGAGAATTTCTAAACTCTAGAGTCTGTCCCCAACCTTTGGCGCTTCTTCCTTTTAGGTATTTGTAGCCAAGAGTCGTCCCCCGATCCTTAGGAGGATCGATGGCTTGACTGGCTTTGTTTGGTGAAGCAAGAGTTCTCCATCGATCCTCAAAAAGGGCATCGATGGTTGGTGTTCTTTGACCATGACTTGGTCGAGCCACAACGGACAAGTAGCTGTGACAAGTTGATGTTGTGGCGAAGGTGGCGATGATGTGGTAGTGATGATGTGTTGATGTGGGCCCAATAATGAATTGATTGTGGGCCAATGGCGGACTAGCGGGGGATGGACCTATGATGGATAGTGACTTGACAAATGGGCCCGTGGATGGGTTGATGATGAATGGATGGTTAACTGAACGGGCCAATAATAGGCCTACGACGAACTATTGGTGGATAAGTGGAGGGACTTGCGATAGATGGGTTGCTAATTATTTGCGCCTACATCCCTTTATCCATGATTCGATATTTTAACATTAACTAGTCTATGAGTTGTAATTCCCCCTCATACGACTCTAATGCGGTTAAACTAGAATTGAAGGCCAATCCAGTTCTTATTGGCTCGGTTTAGTTCACTATAGTAGCCGTAACTAAATTACTTCTTTTTGTCTTAGTTGTTTAATCGGGATCGACCAAAATTAGACATACTACCATTTTATTTTATATAGTATATTACATATCCAATTGAAGTTGACTCGGACCGACTCATTCAAGTCGACTCGGACCGACTCGGTGCCGGATACGGTTCCAAGTCCAAGTCTGGGATTGAAGGGCAGGTCGGGTCGGTCGCGGGTTCCCGGACTGATCGTGGCAGTTCAATTTGTAAGCAAACCCAGCCAACGGAGGCGATCAAGAGGACATGATTGTCACAATAAAAGATGAAGCAGGAACTACGGAGAATTCACTATCTGATTCAAACATAATCATAAGCCTCCAAAAAGTCGTCCTCTCTGTCTTTAAAATATAATAATTTAAAAACTAATCGAACGGCATCGAAATTTGAATCCGCCCTTCTACCAAGTACCGCCTCCCACTTCACCCCTTTTACATCATTTTTCCCTTGGAGGAACCAAGAGAACAAAGAGTCATTTTGGAGTCTTTCTTTGCTTCTACTCCTGAATCTATCTTTTATTTAGCCTCGATTTTCTTCTCTGTCGTGCGATTTTCGGTTCGTGTTACCTGAAAAACTTCTGTTTAACGGTCTTCGTCTTTCTTGAGTTCTTCTCTGTAGGGTTTTTTTTTTGGGGTTTGGACTTTAGATCGAAGTAGGAGAAATGCCGACGTTTTCTGAAGCGGCGAGTGCTTTCAGAAGCCGGCTGCGGTTTCAAGAACACACGGATTCGGAGCCTGTGCGAAGCTCCCCGGCGCTCTTCAAGTCGGCATCCAAGGATAGCTTTTTTTCGTCGAAGACGGCTGCTGCTGAGAAGGACGGGGAGGGGGGTGAGCGTGAAATGGCCGTGGCGTCTTCTGTTCAGGCATTTGAACTGCAAGAAGATCCTTCATTTTGGAAAGATCACAACGTCCAGGTACCTGAGCTTTTCCTATTTTTGATTTTTGATTTTTGATTTTTGATTTTTAATTTTTTGAGTGCGGGCCAGAAATGAAGTCTGAAGCTTCTATACTATATATTCCCGTGGATAAAAATTGTGGCTTGTGGAAATATATAGCACACTTGGTAGAGCTGCATTTCAATAGCATGTGGGTTTGCGGAGAGTTTTAAACTTTTAATTGAATAATAGCTGTTTATCTTCTGTATCAGAGCAGAACATTCTTCTCTAATCCCCTATAAATTGCTAGTGAAATTAATTGAATCGGTGGGCTATGTCAAAATTAGAACCGCTAATGTAGTGGCATAGGGGTAAAAGCAATGGTAAAGGGTAGCCGTGATGGGGGGCATGCCTCATGTCAAAATTAGAACCCCGCTAATGTAGTGTCATAGGGGTAAAAGCAATGGTAAGTGGTAGCCGTGATGGGGGCATGTCTAACTTTCTCGATTGTAAAAGTGTTGGTTTATTGTAACTCCATATTACTACGCCAACACAATTTATGCTCAATGTCAAAAAGATTTTAACTGGTCCTGATTTTTGCTCTGACCTGATAGTTGATGGCTTAAGTTAGCATATGTACATGTTTTATAAATTTTGGCCTTGGTTTCCTCTAGTCAGCCAATTTATGGTTACTGTAATTATAAAATTATCTTCTTGATCAATTGGTTACTTTTGGCAGGTTGTCATTAGAATTCGTCCTCTTAGTAATTCTGAAATATCCCTCCAAGGACATAACAGATGTATCAAGCAGGATAGTTGTCAAACTGTCACGTGGACTGGGCATCCAGAGTCCCGCTTCACATTTGACCATGTTGCTGATGAGACTGTGAGCCAGGTAGTCAGGAAGTTGGTTTGCTGGTTTGCTTGCTTATATCTTGATTGTTTCATCAGCAAATGCATGCTTATATCATGATTGTTTCATCAGCAAATGCCACTTGAGCATGACTTGACCGTTGCATATTAACAGGAGAAATTATTTAAAGTGGCTGGCTTGCCCATGGTAGAGAATTGTGTGGCAGGATATAACAGTTGCATGTTTGCTTATGGCCAAGTAAGTAACACCTTGCATTGCCTGTCTTTCTTGTTATTATTCATACATCAATTGGTAAGTACTTTCGGATTTGAAGAAACAACTATATATTCTTGAATAAAATAACTTCTTGATCAGTTTGCTTGAATAGTTGGGTATATGGTTTTTAATTGCACATAATTAAGTCTATACCATGCACACACCCTGAGTCCTTTCCAGTGCCTTTAGTATGGATATGCTTTGAGAAAGAATGAGAAAAAACTTTTCCTAGAGAGTTTTTTATTTTTTATTTTTATATATCTTTCATTCTGATTTTATTTTTCTCTTTTGTTTTACTATTTTGATAGACAGGAAGTGGTAAAACACATACCATGCTAGGTGACATTGAAGGAGGGACTCGCCGTCACAGTGTTAATTGTGGAATGACACCTCGAGTCTTTGAGTACATGTTTTCAAGAATTCAAAAGGTTGGTATGAACATGCTGATGTTATTTAAAGTTGGGTATATGAACATGCCTTGATGTAATTCATTATCTGTAGGATTCATTTGGAATTAGAAGCTTGTAGTTGATCAGATCAGTCATAGTGTTTATGTTAATAATTATGGGACCATTACAAGGATAAAGAATAAGTGTTTTAGCTAAAATGAACAAGTAGCATGACTTCTCACTGGAAACTGGTCTGCAATGTGACAGGAAAAAGAAGCAAGAAGAGATGAAAAGCTTAGATTTGTTTGCAAAATCTCATTCTTGGAAATATACAATGAACAGATTCTTGATCTTTTGAATCCATCCTCAATCAACTTACAGGTATCTTACATAAATCTGACAAGTGACACATTTTTCATTATTTTCATTTTTAAGATGTTTCCTCTTTTCCTGAAATATTCCCCTTGCAGAAAGCAGACTTCCAAAACTGTTTTTTCCTACAAAGATCCCAGTTATATATTGTATGACATATGAATTTGTAAATTTTTTAGCATATCTTTAGTGTTGTCACCTTGTTTTTACTTTTGTAGGTTAGAGAAGATTCCAAGAAAGGTGTTTATGTGGAGAATCTTACAGAGATTGAGGTGGCAAGTGCTCGAGATGTCATACAACAACTTGTTCAGGTTTGAACTGTTTGCCTCTAGATTGTTAAGTTTTAGAAATGAGATTGTTCACAGTTGATTTATTTTTTAAACCACCATTCCTCATCTAAGCTGGAATCTGAAGATTTCTGGACCTACATTATTAGGGAGCATCCAACAGAAAGGTGGCAACTACAAATATGAATAGAGCAAGCAGTCGTTCGCACAGTGTCTTTACTTGTGTTATTGAGAGTAAGGTGTGTTATTTCCTCTTAAAATCAATTGTTGTTGGACTGAATGAAGACATCTTGATATTATCCTTTTCTATCATGTGTGAAAGATTGTGTCAATATCTTGTCTTTCCATGAGATTGAAGTTCTATAATTAGAGCAAATCTGAGAATTTATTTTCACCTGCAGTGGGAGTCTCAAGGTGTAACTCATCATAGATTTGCTCGTTTGAACCTTGTGGATCTGGCTGGCTCAGAAAGGTTTGTTTTAGCTTTTTAGGCTACGCCATTTAAAAAATGAACATCAAACATGTGAAGATAATATGTTCCAATTTTTTTTTAGGAGAACATTAGTATTTTTCTTCTCTAATTCCTTTTTCTATGGTAAATACTGTAACTATTTTAGTGTGATCATTACTACATTTGTTATCCTTGGAAACAACTCAAGTGTGCTATCTGAAATGCAGGCAGAAGAGCTCTGGAGCTGAGGGTGAACGCCTTAAGGAAGCCACCAACATCAACAAGTCCCTTTCAACTCTAGGGTTTGTTCATAATCCTATTTGTAATTATCTCATAATTAGTGAATCATTTTGAAACTCTTATGTTATATAGTATAGTTTGCAAATAATCATGTTTTCTCATATGTTTGATGAGGATAATAGTTGACTTTCACTTTGATCTATGCAGTCTTGTTATCATGAATCTTGTCAGTATCTCCAATGGGAAATCACTGCATGTTCCTTATCGAGATTCAAAGCTTACATTTTTACTTCAGGTATGCTAAAACAACATTTATCATGCTTTAGTTGTTACAGGTCCTTTGTTTCTAGCTTCTTTTCTCTGATTTTTTTTTTTTAATTATTTTAAGCAAATGTAGACATGCACTATGTTGTTGAAGATACTTAACTTGGAAAATATTTTGTCTTGAGATGCTACTCAATGGCTCTTCTTTCTCCAGGATTCACTTGGAGGGAACTCCAAAACTCTCATAATTGCAAACGTAAGCCCATCAAACTGGTCAGTAACTGCTTAAACTCATACAATTTGCTTCTATTTTTATTTTCAACTGGAAATTTCCTATGGACTTTTACTATTTTTTTAATGTCTTTTATTAAGTCCATTTTCATCGGAATATTATTGATATCCTTTGGCAGTTGCGCGCTGGAAACACTTAGCACCCTGAAATTTGCTCAACGTGCCAAATTTATAAAAAACAATGTAAGTGGCAATTCTACGGCGAATGGTCTGGCCAAGTCTGGAGTCTCTGGGATTCTATGTTGGTAGATGTTAGTCTGTTATTTGGATGAATCCTTACTCTTGTACAATATGTAGTATTGTACTTTGTACCGTGACTTCTTGAATTTATAAAGATCACACAATTAAAAAAAAAAAAAAAGGTAAGTCACGATGCAACACATTTAATTTTTCCCCAGTAGCAATACCTTAGTGAAAATTCAATTTGTCCTAGTTTATGCGCAACGGTTCCTGAATTGAAATATGGCAACTGAAAGTCTTTGTAGTGCCCAATTTGGAGTGCAAATTTTGGTTGATTTGGAAACATTGGAATGATCACCATATCTTATCATTAAAATTCCATGGTCTATATATTTTGGACACATTTGCCTGTTCATATTATGTTTCTCATCACATTAATCCTTATTCACAGGCTGTTGTGAATGAAGATGCTTCTGGGGATGTCCTTGCGATGCGTTTGCAGATACAGCAGCTCAAGGTACACAGAAATCTGTGTTGTTTTTTGTTCTTTTCCCTAGCATTATTTGCATTTATATTGGAAAATTCTAGAATAGATAGAATGAGGGGTGAAGAAGAAAGAAGAAAAGAGAGAAATGGTCGAACTGCCATTATTGAGGCAGAATGTTAGAGGAAAAAACTCAAACTCTGACCCCCTTTAGCAATCAGTTAAGTCAATTTAGCACAAAATAACGTAAATACCCTCTTCCTCTTGCATATATAAAGTAATGAAAAGGTTATTGTAAGTCTAATAACCACAATATGGTGTAAGCTACCCAACATAGACCTGCTATGAAGAGAGAATATAATGGTCGCCTTACAAAATTACAGACTTAAGTTCTAATTATCAGCTCACGGAATAGAAAGCACTTAATCGTTTAGTTAATGGAAATCTTTCCAGCAACATTATTTCCTGCATTGGACAGCAGCAGGACTTTTTCCCAGGATATAGAATAGGTGGCTCCCTCTTTTGTCTTTTTTGAACTCTAATTCCAAAGTATACACTGGAATTGTGTGTGGGAATTTTATATTCCGGTGGAATTCTAGAGGAAATATTCTAGTCATGAAACTTCAGTAACAGCAAACCACCTTGTGGTTTGTTATGTTCTGAGATAACTTTATCTTCCTTTTTGGAGTATGAATATTCTTATGATTTTACCTCAACTTGATTCTGCATGTCCTATTCTTCCCATAATTCAGTTAATTTGTATCCAAGGAAATTAATAAGTTTATTTTGTTATTTTTTATTTCTTATGTTGTAATGATGAGTCCAGTCACAGGGCTCGCATCTCCCTTGTATTTGTGATCTCACCATGTTCTCCATGTTTTCAGAAAGAAGTAAATCATTTGCGTGCTTTAGCTAATGGAGGAGTGGAAAGCCAGGATACTGGCAATTGGAGCTTAACAGTTCCTAGTTCTCCTGGCTTATTTAAGTGGGGAGGAGTTTATGCATCTTCAAGTCCACTTAATTGTGGAAGGAGATCTCAGGTACATCTTTTAGTTCTTTTTTAAATCAGGTGCTCTCTCCCTGTTGATATCTTTTGTATGCTTTTGGTTCTTAATTTAAAAACACTGGAAAAAATAAAAAATGTAAATGGTCTTAGCAAGTCAGTACTTTCTCGTGTCTTAAAAATGTAAAGCTGTGCAAATTCCTCAAAAAAAAATAAAAAAAATGTAAAGCTGTGAAAGGAATGGATCATTACCTTCTTCAAATGATGAAGAGGGTAAAATGTTGGACTCTATATTTGGATGTTTCATAGTCCACTTGTATCTTATTTGCAGAAGAAAGAACATGAAGCTGCTTTGGTTGGGGCACTTAAGAAGATACAGGAAAAAGACACCGAGTTGGAAGCACTGGCTGCTGAAAGTCAAGCAGCTATACAGCTGGTCAGTGTACTAAATCCTCACAGGAGATAACTTTCTTTGCAGTATGATTTCTTGCACATTATTTTGGCAGCCCTCTTTCTTATTTGTTGGACAGATTTCGTTAGCTGAATAATTCTGATGAACCATGATCTGTTTTCCTTAAAAACACTGAGTTGTTAGTATTGTTGAACAGTTGTATTAAAAAATGATATTTGAATTAGGCCAAACAAAGAGAAGAAGAGATTCAGAGTTTAAAAATGAGACTCCGGTTCCGAGAAGCTGGAATAAAGAGATTGGAGGCAGTTTCGAAGGGAAAGATCTCTGCTGAGGCACACCTTCTGCAAGAAAATGGTGAGCTTTTAAGAGAGATAGAGGTTCTCCGCAACCAGGTGGATCGAAACCAAGAGGTGACTAGATTTGCAATGGAAAATTTGCGGTTGAATGAAGAAATAAGACAGTAAGATTTTTTCTCTGGTTGTCTTGCAATTTGTTTTCATGTTACCTTTACTATCTCTCGGAACTCTTGATAGTGTGCTTCTTTTTCCCTAATTGGATAGCCTGATGTTTTATACGTCTTTAAAATTATCTGACTGAGAAATTGAAAAACATGGAAATAGAACATAAAAACACAGTTATATGCAATCAGGGAAAATACAAAAGACAATGTTTAAATTGCACATACTTCTCTGCAGCACATGCACCAGATGGAAAAGTTATCTGCATGTGCCAGAATAATGATGGATCGTATGTTTGTCCACATTTGCAAAGCAATACATGGAGTAATAAATGTACCTAGCTACATAATGTTAGCCCTTATATAGAATGCTATGTATGGTGCTATCTTATGCAACAAGGCATGTCTATTATCGTCATAGTTCTTGAGGTGTCCTCTTTTGCTAAGCTGTTAGCAACAGATTTTGCTGAGCATGGTACTTTGACCCAGGCTATATGGCATTCTCTTGTAATAGCTGATCTTTCATAAAAAACATATTTAAGCTTCCATGGGGGGAAGGAAGATTGCCTCCCCCAACTTATAACCAGTGCAGACTAACCATTCATCAGCAACTGCCCACTAAAATGTTGCCGAAATAGCTTTATCCCTGCCAATAATTAGGGGTGCAAACGGGTAATAATCAAAACTGGTAAGGGGTATTCCGTTACCCGTTTCGATTACCCTACCCGTGTTCTGTCACCCGTTTCGGCCAAACAAAAATCCTTTATTCCGTTTCCGAATTTCTTACCCGATTACCCGCGCATAACCGGGTAATAGGGTAAGTAAATGTATAAATAATATTCTAATAAATTTAATCATCTAACCCTTGTAAATTTTAAAAAAAAAACCTATAATTTGTTAAATAAAATAGTATGAAATTATAACAGATAACTCCAAAAGTAATATTTGAATAACACTAATACCGATAAAACTATTAAAAGTCTATTAAATTAAATATTTAAAAACATCAAAATAACATCCCAATTTTTAAGTTTATCTAAAAACAACTGAAACAAACATTCAACACATATTATCTAAAAACAATGTCTCTTACTGGTTTATCTAAAAATAATATCTCACACATAAACATCTCTTATAAATAAATTATCAAATTACCATCCGGGTAATCGGGTAATCGGGTAAGGAATAATAATTATCCATATTCGTTTCGATTAAGAGGTGAATAATCGGGTAATTGGACAATCGGGTAATCGGGTAATCGAAATATAAATTTTTTTTTTCTTATCCATCGGATTACCATTCGAAATATCGGGTAATCAGGTAATTGGGTAAAATTGACACCCTTACCAATAATGCTTTTGCGTCTGCTTCATTTGAAGCACCCAAGCCATTTGATCCAGAATATGTTAGTAGGACTTGTCCTACACTGTCTCGAAACACACCTCCAACCCCTCCCTAGCCAGGATTACCAAGAGGTGGTAATATGTTAAGGCATTTTCCAGCAATGCTCCCAATTGGAGTACTCTTGTTTTCAAATGTTCTAGTGTTCCTTTCAAGCCAAATGTGCCAAGGAACTGCTGCTAATGCTGCCTTCCACATAGTTCTATCATTGAGAGGTAGTGACCAATTGATCCTTTCTAGTAAAGTATCCCATTTTTCATGGTTCTTTTAAAAGCTTCACTGGGAGTTGTCCTTAATTTTTTGAGGCCTTCCTTGTGATTATCTGGTCAAGTTATATATGCGTTCAAGGAGGCATTTTTTGACCCAGAACAAGTTTTTCAGTGCAAATGGGCTTGTGAGATGAGCCCTAGCACAATTCAACTAATTTATTGCATCTTACCTACTGTAAGCACTAGGATTAAGACTCAAACATTGAAAAATTCATCTCTTTACACAAAACTTAGCAAACATGTTGTAAAAGCTTCGGGGGTGCATAATTTTTTGTCATACAGTTTAGCAGTGACTGGAAATAATAATTCGATGAGTTCGAACTCTGAAAATATGAACCAAGGTGTGTCGGGGTGATCTTTTGTATTTTTTTTTAATTTAGGTAAAGAGTCTCTTTGTACCAAGTCTAGCCATTATTACTATTGCTGTCTGATGAGAGATTTTTTCATCAGATTGAAGTTATTCTATGAAGATGGTGAACGAGAAAGGATGAATGAACAGATCAAAATATTGCAGAATGAGGTGCCAATTACATGTGGTTTTTGTTGTATTTTGATGTTTAAATCATTGTGCTAATTGTTAATTTCAAATATAATTGCAGTTGCTAGAGGCACTAGATTGGAAATTGATGCATGAGAAGGACCCGGAGATAGTTCAGGTTTTCCAGCTCTATATGTGCTTTTAATTTTAAATATGAGGTTTGCATATTGTTTAATTTGCTATTATTTTATTTGTTTAGAATCTCACTTCTAGTTTTGGGACCCCTGTACGTGGTGACGATAATTTTCTGATTTTAAATGAGGTATGAGATTCATATTTTTCCTTATCTTTGTTTCAAATTGCAATTATACAAAAGAGAAATGTGAAATAGTGCTTGATAAAATAAATGCAAGTTTTATCTAATTCTATGATTGAGAAATATTAGTCTAGCTTTTGTCCAGCTATTGATCTATTCAAAAATTATTATTTTTTGGCTACACTAATATTTCTCAATCATAGAATTATGTAAATTTGGCTTCTGAAAAAGATAATTTGGCTGGCTATTTTTTCCAAGAGAAGCATTGAAGCTTTTCATGTTTTTGCAATTGCTTCTTATGCTTGTCTCACTCATATTGGTTTGTATGGCGTTTAGTTCGTAGAATCTTTAGTTTCTAACAAGAAGCCTACCAGGCTTAGATTGCCAGTAAGTACTCACTCATTCTATGTATGAAATAGGAACCCTCAGCATCATGGGGTACTCCTAGAAATGAAGAGATTGAGTTTCTCCGTGTTCAGGTATAATTAATTATTACTCAGTTCAACATGTTTCAACATGATGTGTATAGTCTCATTTCATTCTCATACTGTGAGTGCAGGCTATTCAGAATGAGAAAGAGATAACTGCACTTCGCCAGAATTTGAGCTTCTGCCTTGAAGCAAAAGAGAAGTTGGAGAGGTTTGTTCCTATTAACACAAAAAAATTTGTTTAGCATTTCAATTAACAATAAATTTTTAATTACTAAGTAAGCCTTGAAAATTGAATCCTTAAGATAGATTCTTAAGCCATTCTGATCATTGCTTGAGCTAGAGGCATATGACACGCTACAGGTCAACCTTGATGAAGTTGATGGATAAAAATCCATAATTAATACAAATTGATCAGGAGAAACCATCAAATTAAATAAGCAAATTAAGGAAATGTAGAGTTTAAGAAGCATTAATCTATACTTGTGAATTTTTTTAGCATTTTGATCTACTAAGTATTTTTCAAAGTCACTACTGCAATTACGTAACTTCCATTCTGTCCAAAATCTCTGAATTACTAAATATAACCTCTTAACAAGAGTTTGTCTCAACAATTATGGCAGGCATGTGGATGAGCTGATATTACAGATTGAGAAAGAGAGAAAATCCATTGCCACTGCAACAGACCAGCAGCATCAAGTCACCGCCACTGATGTTACTACCATAGAGATCCCAACACAGAATGCTCCAAATGATCAAACAGAGCTTCAAATCATGGTTAATGCAATAGCAGCTGCAAGCCAACGAGAAGCGGAAGCACATGAAACGGCCATAGTTTTGGCTAAAGAGAATGAAGAGTTACGAACGAAGCTTAAAATATTGATTGATGATAACAATAAACTGATAGAGTTATATGAAGGAGCTGTTATGGAGGCAAACATTAAGAAGCTTGGAGATGATGGCACCAACAGCTTTGCAAATATAATGGAAATGGATCCTGTAAATGGCTACCATGAAGATGACAAATCTGAAGTGAAAGATGTTGAAAACCTGGAGCATCAACTTCAGGAGATGCATGAAGAGAATGAGAAGTTAATGGAATTATATGAGAAAGCCATGCAAGAGAGGGATGAGTTTAAAAGAATGCTTGTTGAAATTCGAAAAGGTACTGACCATGCTGAAATGCCTATCAAGGTAGATCAAGGAGGAAAGCCCACATTAGTTGATCATCTCCCTGAATCTGGTGTAATGAAAGTGGCAACACAGGAGGTGGAGTTACCCGTTGTGTTAGAACTAGGAAAAGTGACGGTAGAAAAACTGAATTTGGCAAGGGAAAAGCTAGCTATGTCAGATGGTAGGCTGCTGTACGCAGCAGAGGCTTTAGCCACCTTTGGGCGCCTTGAGAAAGCAAGCACTTCAGTTGAGAGGATTACTAGAGAAATTGAAGCGCGGAAGAGGAATATTGAGAGCATGCAAGAAGAAATATCTGGTCTGAAGCTTCAATCTGCTGAAATTCATGGTAGAAAGGATACTGTGGAAAAAAAATTATCAGCTGTGAAAACAACATTGTTGAATTTCACTTCATCAGTGGACTATTGGGAGGGAAGAGAAGCCAGAGCAAGGGCAAGATTAGATGCCTCCTCTCATTTTGTTACACAGAAGAAAGAGGAACTAAAACGTCTTCAGATACATAAGGATGAAATTGGGATAGCTCAGGCAAATGCCCAGCAATCTGAAGTAGAACTGAGAAACCAAATAGGGCTGTTAAAGTCAAAACTACAAGATGTGGAAAATCAAAGAAAAACTGATAAAGTTCTGTTTGTAATTGATAATTTGGAACAAAAAGATGTTCCAACTCAGAGAAACTGGCATTTAGGCAAAGCTGGTGAGTTGTTGAAAAGTGAGGAAGAGAGAACTAAGCTGCCGGTGGAGTTGAAGAAGACAAGAGAAAAATTAGCTTCTGTGCAGAAGGAAATTTTAGATTTGAAAAAGAGGTCTGAGGAGCTGGACACTGAAATCCAAACTGTTACACTGGATATTACAAAGGGCTCCCATTCAGCCGCGGAGGCAGAAGTGGCCTTAAAAAATGTGAACAAGGAGAAAGATGCTCTTCTGGAGATGAGAGTGACGGGATGCACTGAAGTGGAGAAGTTAATTATTGAGTATCAGAATGTCATTTTTGGTTTAGATTTAAAGGAAGCAGAGATAGAACTATGTGACGAAGAGCTGTCACATGAAATGAGAAAACTCCTGGACTTGAGAGATACCGTAGTTGATGAGACACAGAAATGGAATCAAGTGCTGGAGGATAGCAGAGTATATATAAATGGTAACATAGAAGCACAACTTGGAGCTGTGAAAAACTCAATCAGTGAAGCAACATCCATACTTGTGACAGACAGTATGTAATTTTTATCAAGTGCTTCAGGATTCTGCTTTCAACTGAATCAACTCCCACATGGAGCGAGTCCAACTTTTGGTTGTATTTTATGTAGATATAACAACATACTCAAGGAGCTGATGTATTCAAAATCCAGTTGTATTTGTTGTTGTTATTGAAATCTGTTCCTCCTTCCATCTCATTGAACTTCTATTAGGACACAAACAAATGGGAAGTGGTGCCAAGGAAAATGCTCTGTACAGATTTACTAGAGTCAGAATCATCTTATGTACCAATGGTCTCAGATGGTTGGTTTTTAATGGTTGGCTTTTGCACGTTCATTTGCTTTTGAATCAAAAAAATGAGTGGGCAAAAAGTGTTTTAGTCCTAAGTGTCTGTCTGGGATTTACAAAAATCAAGAGGGTATCTCTACATGAAACTCAATTCTTGTGTTGGAAAGCTAGTTTGGTTAGGTCATGGTAACATTACAGTATCACATGTTATGACTTTGAAAGCTTATCGAGGGAAAATGACGACTCATAGATAGATTACTATGCGATTATTTTTGTATTCATGTCAGTAAACGTAGATAAAAAAAATTCAGTAAAATATTAGTTGGTGGTTAATAACATTCTAGTTATAATATGTTAGTTGGGGTAACATATTACTTATGTGCTCATAACATGGTTTTCCATTAAAAATTAACTTGTTAGTTTGTAACTATAACTATAATATATCATGGTGAGAGGTCAAACTCAGCCAAACTAGGATGCTTGAGCGAGTCCAATAAAGTACTTCACTGTGTCAAACAAATTCATGCACAAGTCAAGTGTCTTCTGAACCTTTAGGGGAAAATCCTTCCTCACATTGCAGTGTTCCCCTATAAGAAAACCTTCTCATTGTTGCAATGTACACAGGCTGTATTGAACTTTTGTGAGATAAAGAGCAAAAAGCTCTGAAAATGGTACTTTGCTAACCATGACCTTGTAGCCTAACCCAGACTGGTCATAAATGACCTGTCAACCTTCCATTACCCAAGTGCTTTAACAAACTAGAAAAAAGGACACAAAGCCACCAATCTCCAGTTTAAAACTATAGTGAAACTTGGGCGGCTGTCCCCTTCTATAGCTGTAAGCTTCTTCTTCTTTTGGGGACAAAAGGTAAGGTGGGGGAGGAGGAATGGCTGTGGTGGTAGCTCCTAACATCATAATTAGAAGAGTCACATCTTCTTGATACTTCAGTTATTGCAAAGAAGAGCAAGTGAAAGGTCCTGGTCTTATCCCAAAAGATATAAAAAGGGAAGCATGTGAAGGGGTCCTAGTCTTATCCAAAAAGATCCAAAAGGAAGAAAAAGCACTTGCTAAAGTTAGTGGAGCCTCCATAAAAGTCATTTATCCCAAATCATGTCATTTCCAAGTTAATTTATTAGTATTATCATCGAAAAATAATATCTAGACCATGGGTGGGCTGTATCACCGGACCGGCCGGTTCAAATGTGTTGAACCGGAACCCGAGTCTATCTTGGTTTTTATAGAATCAAGAGCCGGAGTTGCTCTTGAACCATCTTAACCGGCCGATTAGTCCGGACCATCCTCGAACCAATTGAACTGAATTGGGTCCGGTTCACTTGTATATATCAAGTTACGGTCCAACCGCTGGTCTAATCCGGTTTAAGTGGATTTAATAAAAAACCGACTTCAGATGACCGGTTCGGTTTTTAAAGCATGGGTCCTTCTTTAAACGGACTTTAACTCATCTAGACAGACCGACTCAGACTTTTTCAAATTTGAATAATCCGGATCCGAGTTGCGGAATCATTGGAGTTAGGAGAATGATGATTTTGTTGCTATTAATTAGGCTTTAATTAGGAGCAATTAAAGGGGGTCATTACATTGCCTTTGAATGCAGTCTCTCCCTAGACGGTCAAGACGTTTAGAAATGTTCAAAAAACGATATAATAACGGACTTAACGGTAACCCCCTTGACACTCTCCTCAATATCCGACCTTCTTTCTGTTACCCGATTATCTCCCTTAGGCCAGACCCGCCCGGGTCAGATTCCATTTGGCCCGCCCGCCCGATCATTCGTCGAACATTCTGGATTTAAAAAACCCAAAAATCGGACTTAATCCTTTATTTTGTAAACCTTAATCCAACCCAAACCGGCCAAACCCGAATTATTTTTGTAATATAAAAAATTACAAAAATATATAAATAAAAATAAATAAAATAGTATAATCCGGCAGGTCGGGTTTGGGTTTGGTTTATTTTTCCCGAGTTAAATTTGGGAATCCAAACCGCTTGTCCCGGTTGGGTTCGCCGGATGCCCACCCACCCTTACTCGGGTAATCCGGTCCGGCGTCTCTAGAAGCTGAAAACACCGATAAATTAATCACGGATTAAGGTTGGTGGGCGGATGTTGGCTTTAACCGAGGGGAGAGAATCCGGAAACCGACAAACCGAATCCGGTTACATTTACGAGTTTACGACGGCGAAACGCGCGCGCGGGACGTCCGTTTCCCGAAATTAGTTTTATAATGACGACGAAAAACCGGCGTCTCGGAAGGCGGCGTTTCGGGTTCCGTGACGTGACGGCCGTCATGGACCGGTCCCACATGGTGGGCTCCGCTTTGGCAACTTTTTTTTCAGTCAGAATATTCGAAAAGTGACGTAAAAATTATAAATAGTTTCTTTCTCTTAAAGTATTTATTTTTTATAAAAATAATATCTTGTATTTTTGGAGAATGCTTTTATTATGCGTGTGTCATAAATACAATCCAAATTCCAAAATAATAAAATATAAAAACCCACAAATACTTAATAGAATTAGAATCAATACTTTAAAAATAGGACCGGTCATCAAACCGGTAGTATATAAATGGTCCAACCCGATTAAACCGGGTTCCATAAATAATAAGACAAAAGAAGTGATTTAATTAGACCGGGTCAATACGAATCAAACTATCCTGGCAACTGGGTCAGACCGGTCTGGTCCGGTTTTAAAAACACTATATAGAATACTCAGTGTTTTAAAAACCAAACCGGTCATCAAATCGGCAGTATATTCGGTTTTGGTCGAACCTGGTTGGATGGACTGGGTTGGGACAATGGTTCAACCATTGAATATTATGCCCTATACTTTATATTTTCTTAATATTTCTATAAAAAAAAGACAAAAATAATCCTAATTATAATGAATCGGGCCGAGTCAACCGAGTTGAACCGGCCAATTCTGTTTAATTTTTAAACCACTGAGAATACTAAATAAAAAATAGATCAATATTTTAAAAATCGTTTAGTCAGGGTTGGACAACTGAATATTATGCATCATGCATATATTTAATATTTCTATAAAAAAAAAAGACAAAAATAATATTGAGTACAGTGAACCTGAGTCAATAATATTTTTATTTTTTTTATTTTTTTGTTTTTACTTTTTAGAGTAAAATATTATAAATTAATTTGGTAATTAAAAGATAACTATGAAATAAAGTTTGTTTAATGTGGATAAGAGTGGTAAGAGTAGTAGAACGCGGTGTCTGGCGGGTGGGACAAACTGTAACCGGTCAAATAGAGAGTACGCCCACCTGTTCTTGCCCTCTCTCGGTTAAGGAGAGCACTGCGATTTCGGAGTTACGTTCTTCCCGAGAAACTGATAAAAAAAGAGATTTTTTAATAAGAAGAAGAAAAAAAAAAAAAAAAAAAAAAAATTCTAGGGTTTCAAATCTCCCTCCTCGGTGCGTCTCCTTTTCGCTCCCTCGCCTCCCATTGATCTCCTCTGCTGGCCTTCAAACGCCATTCCTGCGTTTTCCCCGGACGCCGGATTTCGGAGGAAACCTCCAGGTCTGATCGTTTGCAAGGTCCGCAGATCCGAATTGCGCGCCAACAGTCTTCTTGAGTATTGCTTGCCGAGGTGGTCGGACATCATCGTCGTCGTCGGAGGAGGAGGAGGTATTGCCGTGTAACTTCTTTTGTGCTTCGTAGGTAGGCGGGGAGGATTGGATTTAGCTTCTTTCCTTCTCTCTCTTGTTTCTGTCATGGTGAGCGGTGTTTTGAATCTGGGGGAAGCGGAGGAGACGATGAGAGATTGCGCGGTCGGGGGAATTGGGACGCGAGGAGGTTGTTGGTGAGCTCCGGGAGGGAGGAGGGAGGAGGGAGGAGGGAGGGAGGGGTTTTTTTTCGCGTGTGGATGCTCTGTGTATGGATTCGGAGACGTCTCCTCCGTCGAATGATCACCTATGGGTCAATTGTGGCTGTTGTTGCCACGTCGGGTTGGCCACCACGGCGTGGCCGCGCTCCGTCAAGAGAAAGTTGGACCAGATGACGGGCGGGCTGGAATTCAAAAATCTCTCCGTTGCACGAGTGGAGATTGAAAACGAATGCACTGCGTTGCGGGAGGCGCTTACGAGTCACCAACAAACGATCCAGGACCTCTACAGTGAACTGGACGAAGAGAGGAACGCGTCCTCTTCCGCAGCAAATGAAGCTATGTCTATGATACTCAGGTTACAGAGGGAAAAAGCGGAAATTCAGATGGAGGCTCGCCAATTCAAGCGGTACTCAGAGGAGAAGATGGCGCATGATCAGCAAGAGTTTCTGATCTTGGAGGATCGTTTGTATAAGAGGGAACAGCTCATTCAATCCCTAACATGCGAGGTCCAGGCTTACAAGCACAGGCTTTTGAGTTACGGATATGGGGAGGGTGAAGCAGAGACTCCGGGTGGCAGCAATCGTGAAGTAAGAAACGTGGTTGAAAATAATGAAGTCGAGTTTGGAAGTGATAGTGCCCCGGTTGAGATGCGAAACTTGCTTGAAAATAATGAACCTATGTCTACAGGTGGAAGTGCCTCACAAAATGTGGTTGAAAATGGTGAACCTGAATATGACTATCCATCTTATGATTACCCCCCATTGAAATGTTGCTTGAATGAAACACCAGTCTCTGCCGATGGGAATGAGATCCAATTTGATTTGGAAAAGTATGCTTTTGGGGAGACTCCTCGGGCTCGGGACCATTTGCAGAATTTGGAATATCGCATCTGCCAGTTGGAGAGGAATCCTAGTAGTGCCCACTTGGACCGTGAGTTTTCGGGTACCCGGAATTATCTAGAGAAGGTGGCCATTGGTCAGTCTCCCAGGCGATTTAAGCACTCTCATAGACTCTCACAAGACAGTTCCAGTTCCCCTTTTGCGACATTGAAGGAGCCAACTCCCTTTCAGGACTTCAGAACTGAAACTCCAAGACAAGGCAGTGGGCTTAGAAAGATGGATGACACAGTAAACATAGAGGAATATCCACTTCCAAAAGTTGATACTGCATCAGACTTTGGAGATGACATGAGCGATAGAATTTACACGATTGATTCATTTCAACCTACCGTTCGCACTTATGATGACTACATGAACACTCCACGTGAGGCTTTTGCTAGGGTTGATTCAGGGGAAACAGATATTAAGAAGCTCTATATGAGGCTTCAAGCACTTGAAGCAGATAGGGAATCTATGAGGCAAGCAATTATATCCATGAGAACTGAAAAGGCACAATTGGTATTGCTTAAAGAAATTGCTCAACAACTCTGTAAAAGTGCAACACCAGAGAAAAGTGTGAACGTGAAGAAGCCATCTTTGATTGGGAGCTTTTCATTCATGTCGGTAGTGAAGGTAAGATATGACTTTAATTCGGTATCTCCCTTCTTTCATCCAAAGTAATACATGAGATCAATTTCTACTTGTTTCTTTGTTTACTCTTCTGAGTGTTTTGTTAACTCCTAAAACTCTGAAGTGGTTATAAATAATCCATAGTAGATATAGCATTTTGATTGTTTAGAAAGGCCAATCATTGTAGTGCCATATCTTGAATAGTTATGTAGTTGCTTTTGAGTTTCACCTTCTTGTCTAACCTTTATATTTTTATGTTTTTGCTACCTGCTGCAGTTCAGTGCCTCTTTTTTTTCCCTCTTTGGAATTTGATGTTTTTAGAGGTCTTAGCTGTGAGGAATAGCTGTGCAAAAATATTATTTTTTTCCCAAGTGAATGAGATATTCATGAATAAAGAGAGCATTTACAACACCAATAAACAGTTTTTGTGGTGAACCTTTGTTTCTCCCCTCGGCCCTGCACTGAGCACATTTATGACAATGATTCAAGGTTGAGTACCTTGGCAAACTCTCTCCTGGCGTAAGATTTATCTTTATTGTACATTCGCAAACTCTCTTCCGGCATAAGATTTCTGTTTATTGTACATAGGCAGAACCACTTCCAGCATATGCTTTCTGTTTGGGTTTATATGCTTCCAATATTTGTTTTTCTGCAGTTTGGTTATTCCACTTGTTTTCTTTAGGAACGATGAATTTTGGAAGGATGAATTTTAAAAGACCAACATCCTTTATGTTAAATGGGTCATCATATTGCTTAAGAAACGGGGCCAAAATGAATCATATATATATATATTGAGAGAATATTTCTTAATACATACCCTTACTATTTTTTTGAACTGGAAAAATTGACCTTACTATTTAACAGCGCAATCTGTCTGTTTGACCTGTTGAATGAATGTTATCTGTAGAACTTTAACATTGCTGATGATAACAAGATGTCTTTTCTTCAGTAGCTGGATTGGGATCCATCTAATTTGTTGCACCATATAATTCTGCTACCTGATGCATGTTGCATTGCAATTTGCTAATGACTACTTCTGTAAGCTTATTCTCTACTCCTGCTTTTTATTCCAGTGGGTAGTGTCCTTTGTTTTCTGGAGAAAGAAAGCGCATCGAAGCAAGTAAGTGAAATTACAAGTCTTTTTCTGTTGTTGCTAATTACACTTTGGCTAATATGATGCCCTTCTTGGGAGCCTACACTCAGTGCCCTGAGGCTTTTGGTTCTGCAACTCCACATACAACTATTAATCAATTAATGTTGTTGTCCAATTTGTTGGCAAACAACCTCACAAATCTTCAAATTTCATATTGCCATTCATACCCTCCTTACTGGATTTTTGTTCTACTGTATGGCAAGGATGCAAATTTGAAAATTTGAATTGTGATGGGTCTGCATTGCGCTGACATGTCTGTGGAGTATTGTGGACATTAGAAAAGGAAAAGTTATTTTCTTTTCAGATAGTCATATTTGTGCCTGACCTTGCTGTGGATGACTTTTTCCTTGGTCAGGTATACATTTGGGCTGTCAAAAGACAATGCAGGTTTACTCTTGCTGTTAGATAAATCACCTCATTTGAGGCAGTGGAGATGTCTATCAAAAATATCGCAAGTGTGACAGGATCAACCTTTGCTCTTCCTCCCACAGCCGCAAGAACTCTAAACCCTGTGCTGCCCGTTGTAAATCATGAAATAGATCTTATCACCACCTGTACACCTGTAGAAAATCTCATTCTTTTGATTTACACACGAGTTTGGGACTGGAAGTTACACAGTTATGAGTGTGAATGATTCTCTCTTTCATTTCTTCGTTTCCTGGTTGAGGTTATGAGAGTATTTTTTTTGGCTCGATTGAAAATTTAATGAGTAAAGCATGGTTAAGTGTAGGTCCCGTGCTCATTTGATTTGTAGAATGTAAACTCAGAGGCTTGTTCTTGTAATCTCTCCTCTCATGTATATTACAGTTCATTTGTTAATGCTTTCACAGTTGTACAAAGTTGGTCTCGTTCTGTCTCCAACTTTCAAGTAAGTTGATTAATTCCTTTATTTAAGTCTAGCTGTTCACACACTGGAACTACATATTCTTGATGGTTGATTTAATCAGCTTGATACTTGTAGCCTGTCGGGCTACCAACCTGAAAATCAGCGGCCGTGGGACAGATCAATCCAAAAGTGTACTTCTGAAGCTTGGGGCTGTCTGTTTACTAGAAAAATGACGATGTTCCCTTCACCAAAATAGCAGAATCCAACAATATCATGACAAAGACAAATACCAGAAAACTTAGTTTCGTTTCTGACTACTTGTGATGTAGGTATCCAGTCTTGTAACATCAATATTTTCAGGCAACTTTAGAAAATTACGTAGGAAAGGGACAATGGAAGAATGAATTTTTGGTAAAAAAGAAGCGAAAAACGCAAGCAAGACAGCTTCCCAAGGCCCAAACTAATCGATCGAGAAGTATTTAGACTCTATTATTTTGGTTTGTTTAATATGACATCCCAGAAGATCTTTGGAGCTTTTATTTATTTTGCTAGTGACATGCCTAAGAAGGAAGCAAGCGAGAGACTTTGAAAGCAGAAATCGGGATTGCCATGAATTAATTACAGTGTAACAGACTTTCTTTTCTGGGTCTCCAGATCATTCCCACCTAGAAAACAAAAGGAATCATACACTTGATCTGTTTTGGGAAGTTTGGGAACCTGGAAATGTACCATTGCTTGGTCGCGTAACTCCTTCCCAGCAAGTAGAAGAAGCTCCCGAGAGTGAAACAGAAGACGTAGAGTGTCTGAGAAATGCAAGAAACCCCTACAAACGCAACAATCTCGAACAAGTAATGGGGGCAAATCGCCAGGGAAAACAGGCCCCCCTTGGGTACTTTGTACCCTTGATCTTCTTTCCCTCTCAGATTTGAAAGAAGGTAATGGTGGTAGAAATTTCCAGCTAACCCAATCAGAAACAAGGGTACTCCGAGTGGTGTAAGATCCATCTCTGGCTCCGGAAGCTGCTGAGACAGATACTGGCCGTAGATGGAAGTCACAGTAGAGAGGAAGTAGCTAAGAGCGATTGGAATCGCACTGTCCAGCATCATGGCTCCGCTGTATCTGTGAACAAACAAGACCTGCCACAAGTGCAATCAAAACTAATGGTAAGAGTACAATCTCCTCACAGAAATTTCATCGAATGGTTCATGGGTGCTGGCTACTTTATGGAATTGAATACCATTCTTCAAAGAGAAAAAGTTTTTCATTTTGTTCTGTACCGTAATTTGATCTGGTGTAAAACATAGTAAAGAGGAGAAGAAGCGAAGCATCACCTCGAGATCCCTCTTGAGGAAATGAATGAACAGAGCGGAGGAGACTAAGAGGGTTCTCCGGGATCCATCCCGAGAGAGAAACCCGAATGAGACGAGAGCAGCCAAGAGCGCCGGCGTGTAGAGGACGAGCATCCCTGCTCTGCTAGACAACTTGATCCCCGAACTCCATTTCCTTAAGCGAGATTCGGCGTTCCAGAATTTGGAGTAATTAAGGTGTTCGCCCTTGAGCTCGAAGAGACCCGACTGCGATAAAGAGACCAAGCTAACGACGGACATGGCATTCACGAACAGGGACGGAGGAGGCGGAAACAGAAATCTGAGAAACGTAGTCATCTGGGTTCTTCTGCCACTGCTCAGATTCGCTTTCTTCTACAATGGATCGGAAGAACTTCTTCTTCCGCATTATTTATGCGAGATCGAAGGGGAACCCATCACCACGTGGACCATTTGCAGCCATGTTTCGGTCATCCAACGGTCAAGTCGAAACTTTTATTGCCGATGATGCAATTACACAGCGACCAGTTGATCCCCCTCTGAATGTCAAAGAAATCACCATTAATGCCTGCAAACCAGTCCAAATTCTCCTTCTTCTTCCAGTTCCCACAACGCATCAGATTCAATCCACTGAAATTTCAAAAACTGCGTCACGTATCACTTCCGAGCTTTCATTTCCCGAGCTTTCATTTCCCGAGCCTTCATTTCCCGAGCCTTCATATTGACAATCTCCCACAGCTGCGCAGACTCATGTTTTGGTCGGTCATTCTCTCCCATACAGTGTTACGAATGCCACATCACCGGCCAGTATGAGAGACGAAATTGCTAACAAAGGAAACGAGAACACGTCTAAACGGTTTTGACAATTTTGTTATGGAGCCAGGCCGTTAGGAAGTTTCCCATCAAGACTAGTCTTGGTGATATTTAATTCAGTCATGTGTTCATATTCTATTCTAACACTTGTATCACATCTCCACGCAAGGAAGAATCCCATAAGTGGGTGATCTTTACTTCAATTATGTGTTCATATTCTACTTTGAAAGATGTTCTTAGGTCATTTCAATGAAATGTTTTCTAATTTGAATAAGGAAAAATCTTGTCACGCTTGAGTGTTTTGCTATATTCAAATCTTCAATGTTGTATGCCCCTTTAGTAGACATTAAGTATCTCCCAATTATATACTCAGAGGTACACAATGAGTTAGCATGCTAAGTATCAAAAGATCGTACAGTCAGCAGTACATTTTGTAACACCTTCCTTATTAGACTCCTAATTAGTTACTAATTTTATAATCTTATCCTGCTGTAATTACAATCTTCTTTGATTTTATTCTATAAACTTTCTTAGTTCAACTAAGAAATAAACACTCACGAAGTGTATATATGTATCATTGCACAACTGAATGAAACACGATTGAATTTACATTCTTACATGGTATCAGGCTAGCCCCGATTTTATGCAAAACCTTAAACCTCTTCTTCTCCCTCACGACTGTCAAACCCTAATTCTTCCATGGTCGACTCTAGTTCTCCTCAATCGTCCTCTACCTCCACTGTTTCCTTCATTGCCCAATCCCAGACTTCTAGTCGTGGTGCTCTGTTTGATCTTGGACAGACTCGCCCAGTTTCTGGTGACAGTCAATAACATAACTCATCATGTCTTGATCAAGCTTGATCGAGACAACTACTTACTATGGCGAAAATAGTTTCTTCCTATTTTCAATAGCCAATCCCTCATGGGATTCATTGACGGCTTCATCAAACCACCTCTCAAATATTCGACTTCCTACTCTACTACTGTCACGTCATAATACACGCAGTGGTATGCCCTCAACCTGACGATTCAAAGTTGGATCGTAGCCACTTTGTCCAATGCAGCAATTGGACAAACCATCGGCCTCACCAGTGCTTCGGCGATGTGGCTCAAGTTTCAACAAGTCTATGCATCGACCTCCTAGGCTCGGTCGAACTATCTACGGTTCACAGTCTAGACTTTGTGCAAAAGCACCATGACGATGAGTGCCTATCTGGAGAATGTTAAACAGATTATTGACAATCTCTTTGTAGCTGTCGAACCTCTTGAAGATCAAACTGTCACACACTCTGGGGTTAACGATTTAGGACCCGATTTCGAACCGTTTGCACAAACGGTTACTGACTAAGTTGAACCGATGACATTCGACACTCTCACCAACCTGTTACTCACATAGAAACACAGATTGCAACTTCAAGCTCAACTGCAGAATTTTGACAACTCTTCCACTCTCTCTCTCAATGTTGTTGCGCGGGGCTCCCGTGGCAATGGCCGCAGTGGTCGTGGACGTGCTTCACAGGGTCGCAATCAAACCACTCAGGATGGTCATGGCTTTGGCCGCTCTCAAACTGATCGAGGCGATTCCTCAAATCACCCCTTTTGTCAAATCTGCAATGAAAAAGGACATTTTGTCATACAATGTCACAACACGATTCAATCTGAGTTATTAGCCCTCGCCACCCTCAAGAGCATTCTGTGCAATTTGATAATCACTTTGATGCAGCGTGGTGCATCGACTCTGGCACATTGCATCACATTACCTCAGATCCGTCCCTCCTGCTAATGATAAAGACAGAGTTACACAAGGAGTTGCACACCAAGTATCAAACGATGGTACAGTCGACAGTACATGCTGACACACTTCCTTCTTAGAATCCAAATCAATTACGATTATGTTATCTTATCCAACTGTAATCACAATCTTCTTTAATTTTATTCTGTAAACTTTCCTAGTCCAACTAGGAAACTAACACTCAGGAAGTGTATATATGTATCATTGTACAACTGAATGAAATACGATTGAAATAACCTTCTTACATGGTATCAAAGTCAGCCCCAGTTCCACGAAAAACCCTAAATTCTTCTTCTCCCTCATGACCGTCAAACCCTAATTCTTCCATGGCCGGCTCCAGCTCTCCTCAATCGTCCTCGACCCCCATTGCTTCCTTCATTGCCCAATCCCAGACTCCTAGTCGGGTGCTCTGTTTGATCTCGGCCAGTTCCTGGTGACTGTCAATAACATAACCCATCATGTCTCAATCAAGCTTGATCGAGACAACTACTTACTATGGCGACAACAGTTTCTTCCTGTTTTCAACACTCAATCCCTCATAGGATTCGTCGACGGCTCCATCAAACCACCTCTCCAATATTTGACTTCTGACTCTACTACTGTCACGTCGGAATACACGCAGTGGTATGCCCTCGACCAGACGATCCAGAGTTGGATCGTAGCCACCCTGTCCAATGCAGCAATTGGACAAACAATCGACCTCACCAATGCTTCGGCGATGTGGCTCAAGCTTCAACGAGTCTATGCATCGACCTCCCAAGCCCGTCTTAACCATCTACTGTTCACACTCCAAACTTTGTGAAAAGGCACCATGACGATGAGTGCCTATTTGGAGAACGTTAAACATATTGTTGACAATCTCGCTGCAGCTGGTGAACCCCTTGCAGATCAGACCGTCACACACTTTGTGGTTAACGGTCTTGGACCCGATTTTGAACCGTTTGCACAGACGGTTACTGCCCAAGTTGAATCGGTGACATTCTACACTCTCACCAACCTGTTACTCACACAGGAACATAGACTGCAACTTCAAGCTCAACTACAGAACTTTGACAACTCTTCCCGGCTCTCTCTCAATGTTGCTGCGCGGGGCTCCCGTGGCGGTGGTCGCGGTGGTTGTGGACGTGCTTCGCGGGGTCGCGGTCAAACCATCAGAATGGTCGTTGCTATGGTCGCTCTCAAACTGACCGAGGCGATTCCTCAAATCGCCCCCCCTCTCAGATCTGCAACAAAAGAGGACATTCTGCCATACAATGTCACAACCGGTTCAATCTGAGTTATCAGCTGTTGGCCACCCCTCAAGCGCATTATGTGCAAGTTGATAATCATGTTGATGCAGCGTGGTACATCGACTCTGGTGCATCGCATCACATCACCTCAGATCCGTCCCTATTGACTGACAGTGGTAGTTACACTGGTCCGGATCAAGTCATGCTTGGAAACGGTGCAAGTTTGCCAATTTCTGCCATTGGCACTTGTCACCTTACCCAGTCTTTGCCTCTCCGGAGGGTCCTCTGTGTTCCCTCCTCTTAAACGTCTTTTATCTGTTTCCAAACTCACCTATGATAATAACTGTGTTGTTACCTTTGATTCTCATGGCTTTCGTGTGGAGGAAGCCACTTCGGGTAAACTTCAACTCAAGTGACGGAATAAGGATGGACTCTACGTTGTTGGCCACAATGCATCTCCTAGTTGTTTATTGTCGTCAGTTTCTGATTTTTCTTTCTGGCATCGTAGGTTAGGGCACTCAGGTGCTTCTATTATGAGAAATGTCTTTCGCTGTTTAAACATTGCAATCTCCAATTCACATAATAAGACCACATGTCATGCGTGCCGTATTAGAAAATCTATGTCCCTACCATTCTCCAATTCCAGCACTCGTGACCTTCTCCTCTTCACACGGTGTTTGCCGATATTTGAGGTCTATGCCCCATTCAATCTATCAATGGGTGTAAATATTATCTCTCCTTCGTTGACCATTATTCACATTTCACTTGGATTTATTTCTTAACTTCAAAATTTGATGTGCATTTTGTCTTCCTTAAATTCCAATGACTTGTGGAGAATCAATTTTCCACCAAAATAAAAAACTTTCAATCCGAAGGCGGTGGCAAATTCCTTAGCCAGAAGTTCCAAGACAACTTGTCCACCTCTGGTGTTCACCACCTTGTATCATGTCCTTGCCTTGTATCACACCTCAGCAAAATGGGTTAGTTGAATGCAAACACCGTCACATTATGGAGATGGGCCTTGCCTTGTTGGCGCAAGCCTCTATGCCTAAATTTCATTGGGACTCAGCATTTGCAACCGCAACTTTCATTATCAACCGGTTGCCCATTCTCGTGTTACAGTCCAAAAGTCCATTTGAGGTATTGTTTCACTCTTCTCTTGATTACTTCATGTTTCAAGTCTTCGGGTGTTTGTGTTATCCACATCTTCGTCCATATTCTACACACAAGTTGGAAGATAGGTCGACGGTCTGTGTGTTCCTCGGGTACCATTCAAACTACAAAGGTTATTGTTGCTTTGATGTTTCCAAAAATTGAGTATATGTCAGTCGCAATGTGGTCTTCGACGAAACAGTGTTTCCTTATTCTCAACCTGCCCTGCTTCCCACACCAAAAATTTTACCTCCTTTAACCACGCCATCAATCCAGCTACTCCCTATACCACCCACTGTAACACAAAACGGTACCTTCTACTGTCACTCAACTTGTACCCTCCACTGTCACTCAACCCTCACACACACATACTAGCCTCGTTCCTGCACCCTCTATCCATGTCTCCCCCTCCTCAATGTTACCTACATCCGAGACACCAACTCCCTTAGACTTTCCCCCTGTGAACCCCGAACCTAGACCGAGTTCTCGCCCTAATGCCCCTCTCGCCACCCATCCAATGACAACTCGATCCATGACCAATTCCCTTAAACCTCAAACCTTTCTTACATCATGACACCCACTTCCAACATCTTTGCTCCCACCAGAACCCACTTGCTACAGTCAGGCTGTGAAGTTTTCTGAATGGCGTGATGCAATGCATGCAGAATTCAATGCTTTATTAATGAACTATACTTGGTCTCTTGTCTCTTTACCACACGGCCGTTGGGCAATTGGTTACAAGTGGGTCTTTCGTATTAAGACCAAGGCGGACGACAGCATTGACAAATACAAGGCACGGTTGGTTGCTAAGGGGTTCAACCAAAAGGAAGGTCAAGACTATTTTAAAACTTTTAGCCCGGTTGTTAAACCGGTTACTATTCGAACTGTCCTCACTGTTGCAGTTGGTCGACGATGACATATTCGCCAACTTGATGTTAACAATGCATTCTTGAATGGCACCCTCGCCGAGGAGGTCTACATGTCTCAACCTCCTGGTTTTCAAGACAAGTCTCACCCGAATGCAGTGTGTAAGTTACACATGTCGATCTACGATCTCAAGGAAAGCCCTCGGGCTTGGTATCATCGCCTCACCCTTTTCTTACTTGAGTTGGGGTTCATTTTATCTAAATCTGACTCTTCCCTTCTTATACGGTCGATTACACATAGTGTTACATTCATCCTTGTCTATGTTGATGATATTATAGTTACAGGCAGTAGTCCACTAGACATTCGTGAGCTCATCCAGCAGTTACAAAAGGCGTTTTCAGTAAAAGACCTGGGTCCTTTACACTACTTTCTGGGAATTGAAGTCTCTCGTATTTCGAATGGCCTACATCTTGCTCAGGCTAAATACACTCGGGATTTATTGACCCATCTTGACCTAACAAAGGTCAAACCCCTTTCAACCCCAGTTGTTGCTGGCTCAAAGTTATCTAAATATGAAGGCACGCCGCTGGATGATCACACCACTTACAGAGCAACTGTTGGCGCTCTGCAATACCTCACACTTACCCGCCCAGACATTCAATATGTTGTGAACCAGACATGTCAATTTCAACAGGCTCCCACTGATGTACACTGGTTAGCGATTAAGCATATCTTGTGGTATCTCAAAGGCACTCTCGCTCATGGCATCATTATCCAGCCATCATCTGAGCTTGGTGTCGATGTGTACTCCGATGCTGATTGGGGCGGCTGCCCTGATGACCGAAGGTCAATAATTGGTTTTTGTGCTTTTCTTGTTGGCTCTCTTATCTCCTGGGCTTCCAAGAAGCAACCTACTATCGCTCGTTCTAGTGCAGAAGCAGAGTACAGAGCTTTAACAATTGCAGCCACCGAGTTGACATGGATCTTACAGTTGTACAAGGAACTCGGCGTGTTCATCTCGCAGCCTCCGATTCTATGGTGTGACAATTTATCAGCCACTTATATCGCAGCAAATCCAGTCTTTCATGGCATAGTCAAGCACGTCGAGCTTGACTACCACTTCATTCGTGAACGAGTCACCTCCGGCCTTCTTCAAGTTTGGTTCATCTTGACTCAAGATCAAATCGCTTATGTCTTCACCAAGGGCCTCTCCAGATCACAGTTCTGCAAACTTCTCTCCAAACTTCGCGTTTCTCCTCAAACGCCAAGCTTGCGGGGGAATGTTAGACATCCAGTATCACCCAATGATACAGATAGAGTTACATGAGTTACACACCAAGTATCAGACGATGGTACAGTCGGTAGTACACGTTGACACACCTTCCTTCTTAGAATCCAAATCAGTTACGATTTTGTTATATTATCCAGTTGTAAACAAAATCTTCTTTGATTTTATTCTGTAAACTTTCCAAGTCCAACTGGGAAACAAACACTCACGAAGTGGTCCAAATCAAGTCATGCTTGGAAATGGTTCAGGTTTGCCGATTTCTGCCATTGACACTTGTCACCTTACTCAATCTTTCTCTCTGAGGGGTCCTTTGTGTTCCCTTCTCTCTTAAACGTCTTTTATCTGTTTCTAAACTCACCTCTGATGATAATTGTGTTGTTACCTTTGATTCTCATAGCTTTCATGCGTAGGAAGCCACTTCAGACAATCTTTTGCTCAAGGGACGGAATAAGGATGGACTCTATGTTATTGACCACAATGTATCTCCTGGTTGTTTGCTGTCGTTAGTTTCTGATTTTTCTTTCTGGCATCGTAGGTTCGGACACCCAGGTGTTTCTGTTATGATAAATATATTTTTCTGTTTAAATATTGTAATTTCTGATTTCCATAATAAAAACATGTCATGCATGTCATATTAGCAAATTTATGTCTCTTCCATTCTCCAATTTTCGTACTTGTGCACCTTCTCCTCTTCACACGGTGTCTGCAGATATTTGGGGTTTGTGGCCCATTCAATCTGTCAATTGGTACAAATACTATCTCTCGTTTGTTGACCACCATTCACGATTTACTTGGATTTATTTCTTAACTTCTAAATCTGAGGTGCATTTTGTCTTTCTTAAATTTCAACGACTTGTAAAAAATCAATTCTCCACCAAAATCAAACACTTTCAGTCTAATGGCGGTGACGAATTCCTTAGCCACAAGTTTCAAGACAACCTATCCACATATGGTATTCACCACCTTGTGTTGTGCCCATATACACCTCAGCAGAACAGGTTAGTCGAACGCAAACACCGTCACATTATGGAGATGGGCCTTGCCTTGTTGGCACAAACCTTGGTGCCCAAATCCCATTGGGACTTAGTGTTTGCAACCGAAACTTTCATTATCAACCAGCTTCCCACTACCATGTGATAGTCCAAGAGTCCATTCGAGGTATTGTTTCACTCTTCTCCTGATTACTCCATGTTTCGAGTCTTCGGGTGTTTGTGTTGTGCATATGTTCGTCCATATTCTTCGCACAAGTTGGAATATAGGTCGATGGCCTATGTGTTCCTCGGGTACCATTCAAACTACAAAGGTTACCGCTGCTTCGATGTCTCTAAAAATCGAGTATATGCCAGTCGCAATGTGCTCTTCGATGAAACAGTGTTTCCAAATTCTCGACCTGCGTTGCTTCCCACACCAAAAATTTCACCTCCTTCAACCACACCACCAATCAAGCTACTCTTATACCTCCCACTGTAACACAGATCGTACCTTCTACTGTCACTCCACTTATACCACTCAACCTGCACACACACATCCCAGCCCCGTTCTTGCGCCCTCTATCCCTTTCTCCCCTTCTCCCCTTCCTCGATGTTACCTACACTTGAGACACCAACTCCCTCCGACCCATTCCCAGTGAAACCCAAACCCAGACCCAGTTCTCGCCCTAATGCCCCTCTTGCCACCCATCCAATGACAACCCGATATATAACCAATTCCCTTAAACCTCAGACATTTCTCACATCACGACACCTACTTCCAGCATCTTTGCTCCCACCAGAGACTACTTATTATAGTCAGGTTGTGAAGTTTCCCGTATGGCGTGATGCAATGCATAAAGAATTCAATGTTTTACTAATGAACAATACTTGGTCTTTGGTCTCTTTACCACAGGGTCATCGGACGATTGGTTGCAAGTGGGTCTTTTGTGTTAAGACCAAGGCGGACGACAGCATTGACAAATACAATGCACGGTTGGTTGCTAAGGGGTTCAACCAAAAGGAAGGCCAAGATTATTTTGAAACATTCAGTCCAGTTGTTAAACGGATTACGATTCAGACTATACTCACTATTGCAGTTGGTCGACGGTGGCCTATTCGCCAACTTGATGTTAACAATGCATTCTTGAATGGCACCCTCGCTGAGGAGGTCAACATAACTCAACCTCCTGGTTTTCTAGACAAGTCTCGCTTGGATGTTGTGTGTAAGCTACACAAGTTGCTCTACGATCTCAAGCAAAGCCCTCGGGCTTGGTATCATCGCCTTACTCTTTTCTTACTTGAGTTGGGGTTCATTTTATCTAAAGTTGACTCTTCTCTCCTTACACGATCGATTGCACACAATGTTACATTCATCCTTGTCTATGTTGATGACATTATAGTTACAGGCAGCAGTCCACGGGATATTCGTGAGCTCATACGGCAGTTGCAGAAGAAGTTTTCGATAAAGGACCTGAGTCCTTTGCACTACTTCCTAGGGATTGAAGTCACTCGCATTCTAAATGGCCTACATCTTGCTCAGACTAAATACACACGAGATTTATTGACCCGTCTTGACCAAACAGAGGTCAAACCCCTTTTAACCTCAGTCGTTGTTAGCTCCAAGTTATCAAAATATGAAGGCACGATGCTGGATGATCCCACCACTAACAGAGCAATCGTTGGCGCTCTGCAATACCTCACCCTTACCCGCCCAGACATTCATTATGTTGTGAACCATACATGTCAACTTTAACAGGCTCCCACTAATGTACACTGGTCAGATGTTAAGCGTATCTTGCGGTATCTCAGAGGCACTCTCGCCACAGCATCATTATCCAGCCATCGTCTAAGCTCGGTGTCGACGTGTACTCTTATGCTAATTGGGGCGACTGCTCTGATGACCGGCGGTCGGTATTTGGTTTTGTGCTTTTCTTGGTAGCTCTCTCATCTCCTGGGCTTCCAAGAAGCAACCGATTGTCGCCCATTCTAGTGCAAAATCAGAGTACATGGCTTTACCTATTGCAGTCGCTGAGTTGATGTGGATCTTACAGTTGTTCAAGGAATTCAGAGTGTTCGTCTCGCAACCTCCAATTCTGTGGTGTGATAATTTATCGGTCACTTACATCGCAGCAAATTCGGTCTTCCATGGCAAAGTCAAGAACATCGAGCTTGACTACCACTTCATCCACGAACGAGTCACCTCCGGCCTTCTTCAAGTTCGGTTCATCTCGACTCAAGATCAAATCAATGATGTCTTCACCAAAGGCCTCTCCAGATCACAGTTATGCAAACTTCTCTCCAAACTTTGCGTTTCTCTTCAAACGCCAAGCTTGCGGGAGAATGTTAGACATTAAGTATCACCCGATGATACACTCAGAGTTACACAAAGAGTTGCACACTAAGTATCAGAAGATCGTACAGTTGGAAGTACACTCTGACACACCTTCCTTGTTAGACTCCTAATCAATTACTAATTATGTAAACTTTTCCAGCTGTAATCTCAATCTTCTTTGATTTTATTCTGTAAACTTTTCTAGTCTAACTAGGAAACAAACACTCACGAAGTGTATATATATACCATTGTACAACTGAATGAAACACGATTGAATTTACATTGTTGAGCCCTTTCCTTTGCACATGGTCTCTGCAAACATATGGGGGCCATGGCCGATTGAATTTTTTAGTGGTTATAAATATTATTTGCCCTTGACTGATCACTATAACAGATTCACTTAGCTTTACTTCTGGAAGTAATGCCTTTCAACTCTCTAATGTGCCCTCAATCTTTTAAATTGTGATGAGTGAAGTATTATTTTAGCCTTTTCTGCGTCAATTTGTATTGGTTTTTCTTGATAGTCTATGGGAGATTCATGAGCAATATCTTACCTTAGTCTTTCAAGTTCTACGTGAAAATAAACCGGTGGGAAAGAGGTCAAAGAGGGTCTTGTGTGACTTGGAGAAAATTTCAAGTTTACATCAATGGCCTAATCCTAAATCAGTGAAGGATACTACTAGATTTTTGGGACTTTAGGGTATTACAAGCCGTGTTTTAAAAATCGAACTGAGCTAGCCAGTCTGAACCGGTTGAACCAGAATCGGAGGCCAATCCGGTTATTATTGACTCGGCCCAGTTCACTATAATCAGGATTATTTTTGTCTTTTTTTTATAGAAATATTAAGAAAATATAAAGTATAGAGTATAATATTCAGTGGTTGAACCATTGGTCCAACCCAGTCGAACTAGGTTCGGCCAAAACCAGACATACTTCCATTGATTACAAGTGATTTAGACGCACTTAAGCCCAAATTGCAAGTTCATTGCCTAATTTGCTGAGCAGAGACTCCTACAATCCTACCATTAGATACAAGTAACTCAATCTGCACTCCTTGAAGAAGCAATTGCCGAGTACAACTCTAGTGTTATCCATTCCTAATTTTTTTTTACTTCTTGGCGGAAGAAGAAGGAGGAAAATTATTTAAAAAAAAAAAAACAAAAACAAAAACAAAAAAAGCAAAAAGAAGGAAGATTGTAGCCCAACAGGAAACCCAGCTTAGGCCCAAGAAAACTACAAATTTATTAACTTTCGTGCCTGAAGCCCACTTCTTCAGCGGAAGTGGCGATTGGTGACCTCTGCTATTCCATTCAAGCGCGCCATGGCACCCTCTTTCTCCCTCCGGGTGCTGAAAGTCCTAAACACTAAGAGGAAGCAACCAAGTAGCAAGCACAAAAGGGTTTCCAGAGGTGAGAAGCTGAGAATCGACGAAAAGCGAGAAGATGATGGAGAGGAAAAGAATGGGTTCAGGTTAAAGACATCTGTTCGGTCTCAAAGCCATGGTGTCCAGCCACTGGGGAATCTTCTCGTCAGCCCTACCTCTTACAACTCGAGAAACCCCGGTCTTGGAAACCTCCGGGTGCTCCCGGATGAACTTCTCGTTGATCTTTTCGGTCTTCTCGGACCCACTGAGCTCGGTCGCTTATCCGCTGTGAGCAAGTCTCTCTATGTCTTCTGCAATCACGAGCCGCTTTGGCGGAACCTTGTGTTGGAGCATCTCAAAGGGACATTTTTTTTCAATGGGTCGTGGAAATCTACGTACATTGCGGCCTTCTGGCCTGGAGTTGGTCTTGAGAAGGCGACCTCGGCTATCAGAGTTCGAGATTTTTACTCGGATTATCTTTTCCAGAGCTGGCTCTGCGCGAGCCTTGAAATGAAGCCCGAGTGGCTTGAAAGGGACAACATACAGAGGAGGAAGCGAATCTCTGTTGAGGAATTTGTGCGAGATTTTGAAGAACCAAACAAACCGGTGCTTTTGGAAGGCTGTTTGGACGACTGGCCGGCGTTAGAGAAATGGAACAGAGATTATCTGATTCGGGTGAGCGGAGATGTCGTCTTCTCTGTTGGTCCGGTCGAGATGAAACTCAAGGACTATTTTCAGTACGCGGATTTGGTAAAAGAGGAACGCCCACTTTATCTTTTCGACCCAAAATTTGCAGAGAAAGTTCCCCAACTGGGTTCAGATTACCATACCCCTGTCTATTTTCAGGAGGACCTCTTCTCCGTTTTGGGCAAGGAAAGACCAGATTACAGGTGGGTAATCCTTGGACCTGCGGGCTCTGGGTCATCCTTTCATGTTGATCCCAACTCAACCTCTGCCTGGAACGCCGTGATTAAAGGGTCTAAGAAATGGGTAATGTTTCCACCAGAAGTCATTCCACCTGGAGTTCACCCCAGCCCGGATGGAGCAGAAGTAGCTTGCCCAGTTTCCATTATGGAGTGGTTTATGAACTTCTACAAAATGACAAAGGAGTGGAAGAGGAGACCTGTGGAGTGTGTTTGTAAGGCCGGGGAGGTGGTTTTTGTGCCAAATGGATGGTGGCATCTGGTGATTAATCTTGAGGATTCCATTGCCATTACACAGAACTATGTCAGTAGGTAAGACATCCCGGAGTCTCTTCATTTTATGCTGCCACTGGAACTCAGCTGAAGTGCTTATGACATTTTCTTAAATACTGCTTCTTCTCTGGTTTTTCAAACTGCAAATCCCTCGAAATTGATGATTTGATTCAATTAAGTAATCTTCATATTCATGATTAAGACCTCAGAGAGAAAAATCTTCAATAGTCCTGATACACCTAATTGCTCTATAAGTGTTCTCAGTTCATATTCAAATTCTCACGTTAAGAGAATTGCTTTAATTAGATTAACATGATTTATTCAAATGAATGACCTTTATCTGTGGTATTGAGAATTCAAGAGAAATTTAGCTTGGTTCTTTTTGCTTCCTGGCTTGTTTTTGGGAGTATTAAGTTCCTTTGTGGGCAGCTAAGAAGGTGTATTTACATTGGTAATTAGTTAGCTGCATCTGTATAAACTTGGTGTCGGCCGTCCTTTATGATTCTTGAAAAGAAAAAGTTAAGGTCGTTACTCTCCCTTTTGGTGTTAGGCCTAGTATCAACCGTTCAGAAAATTGCAGCTTAACTGCAGCCTTTTAGGACTTCTAATTTGGTTTTCAAATTCCCACATCATAATTCTTTCCTCAGAATGCTGCAAGTAGTTTAAACTATGATTTGGTCTTGAAACTTTTGAAATCATGTGTAGAGGATCTTTTATATTACATTATGCAGTAGATTTTTTCCAGAAAGGCAATGGAGAGACTTGTATTTAATGCCTGAAAGAGATTTCTCTCTGTGCTTCTTATGTGTGGAAAAAATTTCAATTTGAAGAAAAATTGTCGTTTTCATTCTGAATATTACCCCTTTCTATAACCTCTTTGTTAGTTACATCATTGTTTTGAAAGGTATATTGTTTCTTCCCTCCATTTGTAAGTGAAAAAATTACCCTTCTATTGGCTCATTTTATCTTCAGATTTAGCTACTCTTCTCCAAATGTTATTTTGCATTCTACAGTTCTGTAGCACAGACAGCATCTGCTGTCTATTTTGATTTCTATACGTCGAGCTCACTGCTGTTTGTGACCATTAAATGCTGATGTTGTAGGAGGAACTTGGTGAGTGTGCTCGATTTTCTGAAGAAGCCAAACGCAAGTGAGCTCGTCTCTGGAACAAAGGACAGAGTGAATTTATACGAAAAGTTTAAAGGGGCACTTGACAATACCTTCCCTGGAACCATTGAGGAGCTAACTTTGAAAGCTGAAGAAAAAAGAGCTCAACAGAAAAAGCTAACATTCTGGGAATCAGTCACAGATGCAAAGGTTGGAGGATTCAAGTTCTCTTTCTGACCTTCCCTAAAAGAAGCAAAGCTGAGAGAGGACAAAAAATTTTGCACCCTTCAGGGGTCATTTTTCTTCTTTTTAATGTACTTTCCTGGTAACTTCTGATTGCCCCCGTCATCATATTAAGTTATTAACTGACAGGATATACACCTCTTTACTGTTCCAGGCGTAGCTGCCATTTTTTACTTTATTCAGAAGTAAAAAACCTGTTCACTTCCAATCAAACTGCCTGATTTGTTGGATATCTAAATCCAGAACGATTCAAGCCATTTGCAAAACAAAAAAATATAATTGCTGGGTGCGTAGACTGCTTACTCCAATTCTGAAGTTTAGACTTCCTACTCCATTTCTGAAGATTAGACTTCCTACTCCATATCTGAAGCTTAGACTTCCTACTCCATTTCTGAAGCTTAGACTTCCTACTACATTCCTGAAGCTTAGACTGCTGACTCCAATTCTTAAGCCTAGACTGCTGACTCCAATTCTTAAGCTTAGACTGCTTACTCCAATTCTTAAGCTTAGACTGCTTACTCCAATTCTTAAGCTTAGACTGCTTCAATTCTTAAGCTTAGACTGCTGACTCCAATTCTCAAGCTTAGACTGCTTACTCCAATTCTTAAGCTTAGACTGCTTACTCCAATACTTAAGCTTAGACTGCTTACTCCAATTCTTAAGCTTAGACTGCTTACTCCAATTCTTAAGCTGGAATAAGGGTTGCGCGTATAAAATAAACTTTAATTAACTCACCTCTTCCTTGTTTCTATCCTTCCTATATTTTCTGTTGAGTACAACGGTAACTACCATTGTAGATATAAGTAAAGCCATAGCTTAAAAAAGTAAAGCAAAAGGCACATAAGCTGACATCTTCAAGTTTCTGAGAAATTTCTGATTTTACAACCTCAGCTGGGAAGCCGGACAAGGTTCAAAATAAGTAAATATCTCTTCTACATTTCAACGTGGAGGGGTCAGAGAGCCCAAGTAAATTCACAAAGCAGCATAAAAACTCTTTAAAAAGATTGAACTGGTGAATCTCTTGCAACTTTTCTCCGAGCATTCCACCCTAAATAACCAATTCATTTGAGAGGCTACATTTGACTGCTTCTTGTCCAAATGACCTTTCGTCACCAAACCAAAACAACCTTGTAGCAAATGTGACTGATAATTGAAGCTTTAGCCACAATAAAAGCAGCTGGATTGCTGCAACATATACTATATCCTGTGAAATGACGAAGGATTTTGGGCACTTTTTACCGGGCCACAGTTGCCATAGACAGTCCTTCCCCTTAGTTTTGGGTGGTACAGGTTTGAAACAAAGCTAATGGCTTCAGTACAAACCAAGGATGGAACACCTCAACACTGCAGTGCTCAAAAACAGTACAGAGAAAACATCAAGTCAAACTGGCATAAGAGAAGCTGTATAAGATCCATCAGAGTATTTCAGACTTTTCAGGGAAGCAGATCTCAAGCAAGGGGACACAACAGATTCCTGGCCAAGGATGCTAATGTTGCATTCCAGAAAGTCTTTGCTTGGCTCCACAGAAGAATCTGACTTACGAGAAATTGCATCAAATGCCACATTTAGTCCAGCTGAAATGGGATCCATATGAAAACTGCAAGAAAATGAGGGCAAAACGTCAGTGCTGAACATGCAGCGAAGACAAACCTACATTCAGATCTTTTTGGTTCAGCACCAGAAGAAACTACATTGAGTGATCATATCTCTAACCAGAACATACATCCTAGACCATTAAAGTGAGGAAATTTAACATCATGATCACAGTTGTACAGGCAATCAAATGTTTCTTAACAACCTAAAAGAGTGAGAATCTAGCATTAGGACACGCTAAAAGAAAGATGATAATTGTATACAAGATGCCTACGCGGCCTTCCTGTTGTATCATCTAAATTTCAGGGAAAGAAAAAAAAAGATAAAAGATAAACCTGTTTCCAAGCCTACAAATGAGGTTAATCGCTGTTGCAGACAAGTAACATTAAATTACAGAGACTTTCTGGAGCTCATGGCGGTAAAAGCACTTTTCTAAACACAGACATGAGCCAGCAAACAACCGACATTCAAGCAACCGCCTCTTATGCATGTTCAGAACAAACACTTTGAAAGCCCAATAGAACAGAAAACTGCATACCTAGCCTCAAAACTATTCCCCTGGGAGCACATGGATTCACATAATCCAGAGACTGTCCAAGGAGGAATTACTGTATCCTTAATCTCAAGACTGTAACAGACACCAGCTGATGGATCTTGAATAGACCTTCCATATTCAGTCTGATGCACTTTTGAAGGGAGAATGGCATCAGCTCGCTTCATCTCCTTGCACTTAACCTGAAATATAGCGAATAGGTGAAAGGCTCTCAAAGCAAATCAACAAGATTAAATCAAGGTCAATAAAATGCACATGATTTTTGAAATTTCAAAAATAATTCTCAAGATCACTACACAGTAATAAATTAAAAAAAAAAAAATCTGTAGCTGTGCATTATGACTGTTCCCTTCTTTTGAATAGCACAGCACCATTAGTAATAGTAAGGGTAAAAGCTTATAGCTTGAGGGAAATAGAGATGAAAAGAAAACCAGATTTACTAGTAAGCTACCAAAAGACTACCTCTAGAGACTGAGCGAGCTAATAGTAGGTTTAAGAAAATAGAGCACCACGGGGACCTTAATACATTCTAAAAGAGGAACATATGAATAATCTAAAGAAAAGTAAAAGCATTCTACAGGCTGACTAGGCTAACAGTAGCAATAATAATATTAATAATAACAACAGCAACAATATAATAATATTAATAGTAATAATAACAATTAAAACTCACCTCAGGAACATTAAGAGATCCATTCTGAAAAGGAACAGGTGAATAAAGTATTGGAACATCAGTAGTAGTTAAAGAACTCAAGAATGACCTGGATCCGCCAATCAAAGAGAAGATATCATAAGATTCAGTGCCACCACATATATTCTTAAGGACAAGGAAAATGAGTTTGCTTGGACCCAAATCACCTATAATTTAGAAGGAAATCATATAATCCATGGACATTGTCATTTCCAGTAAATTCTAGTAATGACTGCGAGCTGTTGTCCACATTAGATATAGAATCCATCCGGCGCGTCTGAGAGGAGAAAAATATGTACTATATATTGAGAATTCATATTGAGCTAAAATAAAAGTATCTGAGGTTGTGCCATTTGTAATTCTTAACCTCGCCCAAGTTGAACTTCTCTATTTCTGAAAGTTCCACAAGGTCTTCAGTAGTAGCTTCCTCAACTTCAGAACGGCACAAAGGCATGGTAAAGGAAATATCCTGTGACCAGAAAAAACAGTCATCAGATGTAAAGAACATACACAAGAAAGAGGGATACAAGCACAACAACTGCCAAAATAAATAAAACGTCCTATTTATGCATTACTTTTGGGTTTCTGTCTTACAATCAAATTAATAGTCAAAAGTGTCTTACATGCTCTCTTAACAACGACCGCAACCCTCTTGTAGACTGTGATAGATAGGCATGGCACGATCGCTTTCTTTTCCCCGTGTTAAAACCAATGAACATGACAACAAATTGTGAAGTATACACTACAAAGTGTAAACAAACCAATATAAATAAATATACAACACTCATCCACAGGCATTCATATATATACATATACCAATTAGAATGTAATGCAGAATAAATGATGGGCTTACTGTAGAAGATGTCACACATTTTCTTTCTAAGCATGTAGTATAGGTTCCGAAAAGAGTCCTCCCAAGCCAGCTGCCTTTTCAAGAGGAAATCTGTTTCTGTATTGGTTTAGCAAAGAAATGAAAACAATATAAGCATAAGATCTCATAATTCTAATAATCACAATGAAAATGATTAATGAATTTCTCATGCCCAAGACATAGTAAAGGCGCCAAAAAAATAAATAAATAAAACCTCCTCGTGAAGCTGACAAGGTCATTGCAGATATGACAGAAGGTGGAAGGGGGGATTGTGGATACACCCAAGAGTACAAGGCTTTGGCATACAAGGCTTCAGCTTTAGAAGTAGCCACCGCTGACTTTTCCACACTTTCATCTCGTGCCAACCCAAACTGAGATGCGTACTGAGTCATTGCAAACAAAGTCCCACTTGCCCCCAATCTGTGACACCTAAATTTTTCAAAAAGAAAACTTTAGTTGCTGATGGATTAAAATATGCTTCAAAAAACTGTCTGCATTAGGCTATCCTGAAGGAGCTAGTTCCAACTCCAAATATAAGTGCAACCACTCCCACTCATTTACCAAAACATGTAAATTACAAAGTAATTCTCTCTTATGGTTCAAAATAAAAATCACAGCACTTTAACAGAGAGTTTTTAAAAAGTGATTCAATAGTTCCCCAATCCTGTTGTCAGCATAACAGTGGACCAATGAAATATCACTCTATAAACATGTATCTGCACTTCATTGTTATATTCCAACACCAGGTTAAAATATCCTACAACATTAATTTAAGCATGCAGATCCTTTAGATACAGGCTTGCAAGCACACACCAGTTCAGAGAGGAAGAGCAGACAAATCTGATTGTTGCCTTAAGGGTAAGATCCAGAGGAGTTTTTTGACCAGGAATATTAATGTTATTGAATGGACTTGCTAGAGAGGCTGATGAATTGCCTCCAACTCTTCCAAGGGAATCAGAACTTGAATATGATGTTGTTGGATGATCCCGGACAACCATGCCTTTGAGTGCCTTGTCCTGTGAAAATCAATTTATGATTCTTTAAATTTAAAAATGCATTAAATGTCTATACAATAAGAAAATATTACACAAATATACCATGTCAACAAGGGAAGACTCTGACAGTTTTTCCCCTTTAGTGGAAAGCTCAGCAACTGTGCGAAATGTAGTTTGACCACATTTATCAATTCCCCTAAATGCTTTCTCCACTCCATCTTTAATGCATGAAGCTGTAGTCGCCTCAACTGTTGAAGCCCCACTTTTCTCACTTGATTTTACAATAATAAAAAAGAGTTGAAACTATCAGTAGGATTACAACTTTTGAAGAGTTACATTAGTAACAAACAATTCTACAGTCCTATTGGTATCAACAAATCCGTACCCTGGAAGCTGGGATCGATTATCTGCAGCCATTGCTCCAGCAGAAGAAGCGACTTCTCTTTGAGTAAAAGAATCAGCCTTCGCATACATAGACAAAATATTGTGAACACCATGATACAACTCGACTGGAAAGAGCACTATACATATATTAAGGGGTTTTGAGGAAATGCCAGACCTTGCTTTTTTCTTTTCCATAGAGCACTCTAAACATGTCACTTGATTTCCTGACTGGAAATACATCATTAACACGGGTGTCAATGTACTTTGGAATCTTAGAAGGCTCCGATTTCTTGCCTCCAGAACCCACTCGACCCACAATTCTGGGGTTTCCATGCATGTCAAATACCAATTTTGATGCTATCAGTGAGCTTGATGGTAAGTAACAAACATTTTACTAAAAGATATAATCAAACTAGGTTTACCCATCAGAGCCTGGAATAGGACATAAGGATTCCTTCTGGCTTCCAGAGTTCCGTCTCTTCAATTGCTCACCCTGACATTTAACACGTCTCATGAGAAAAGTGAGTTATATACCGAAAATAGCATCTATATATTGCCTTATAAATACTGAGGGTGAGAATGAAAAAAACATCTTTTTACTTACCCGCAGCTCAGATGGTGTCTTCCTCTTCATTATTGCATCAGCTTGAACTTTTGAACAAATTCTACCAAATGGCAAAGAACTGGATGCTAATGGATCGGCAACAGCAACATCAGCCATGACCTCTCAATCTCTAAATCCGCATGCCTTCCTCGACTTACCACTACAAAAAGAAAGATCGAATGGCATCAAAAACCGCACCGCCCAATAAAACCTCATTGATGTCAAACGAAAGTTGATACCTCCAAAAAGTCAGACGAATCCGTTCCTCCTCCTCGCGAGCCGAAACTCAGACGAAGATCTGAAGTGAATTATGGAGAAACATTTAGCCTCTCGGATCAGGCAAGGAGGGGAGAGAGAGAGAGAGAGAGAGAGAAAGAGAGAGGAAGAGAGGGAGGGAGGCGGAGTGGTCGGAATTCGGGAAGTTTCGAAATGTGAAGAATGGGCGCAAAGATGGAAGAAGATTTGGTTTTCGTTTTCGCATATTTACGTTCGAAAACAAAAACAAAACTTTCCCTCCATTTCGTCTTCTCCAGAAGTCCGACGCGTACGACTCTCGTCCTTCTTCTCCTTCCATCCAGGCGGGCCCAGGCCATCATCCCAAATTAAAATGGGCTCAGATACATCCAAATCCATTTACGTGGCCCAGACAATTTCAAGGCCATGAACTAAAACTTGAAAAAGAAGCCCAAATTTACAACTTAGGCCGAGTTTTTTTTTTTAGGAACTTGGGCCCAGTTTTCTTATGGAGTCCCTACCATTACTAGTAAATGAGAAAGGATGGCATTTTTGTAAATATGGGATAAAAGGGAATGAAAATTAAGTATTAAATTAAATGTATTATAAGGGTTTTTTTTTTTTTTTTTTTTTTTTGTTATTTTACATGTTTTATGACTCTTGTATAAAAAAACCCT